>KN892309.1:0-18507 GCA_000934455.1 Apostichopus parvimensis
CCCCCCCCCCCCAGATTTCAAATTGAGCTTCTCGTCCCTTTCCTCCCCCTCCTTCCACCAGCAGGCTTTGATTCTGTTTTTTTTTTACTTAAACCTACCTTTGTTATTTTTACATAGGCCAAATTCTCAGTAGGTCCAATGTGGTTTTCACGTGATGTGCACGACCACCAGCCCAATTGTGATTTGGTGCGATACTGCTGTCCATTGGCTACATGTATCCCAATGGCCCATATGCCTCCATGTCACTGTGTTTCTGTAGAGTCACTGTATTTTGTTTCACACAGAACGGATTCGATAGATATTTTCTTGATCGGTATGAAATATGTACCGTATAGACTCTAATTGTTGTACTATAGCAGTGTACCATTCCCGGCGACCTTAGCCAGCATTCGCTCTCAGTACACGCAGCAATGAACCCGGGAAAACAGTACGTAAATGCCGGCGATATTTTTTAACTCTAATATTAAATTTAATATATACTCCGTAACATTATAAGCACACACTGCAGCGACTGCCATAATCCCAAACTAAACATGTTATTGGTTTCAATAGTACAGATGCACATCATTCGTAATGGAGAAACTAGTAGATAAAAGTCAACAGCAACTTTCCTGAAATTCTGATTCTTGGAACTTCAGATATTTCAGCATTGCTCACGAGGGAAACATTTTAAGAGTAAAAGTTATAATATATATTTAAATTTGAACAGAAATTACCACTAAGCTTGACTTTCCATCATATTTGAGATTTGTTGGTGACATTTAGCTCCGAAAACTCGCTACGAAATCCCTCCTCCTCCTGACTGGCAAAAGTTCTCAAAGTACTAGTATAACCTTACACTCTGTAATTCATTGATCCCGGAATTTCTAGCTTAAGACTGATTTACATTCATTCAACAGAGGACATCACCTGACATGTGACGAATACACATACATCATACGCGCATGGACTTGAGACAAGTAGACGAGACTATGCCAGACATTGAAAGTGAGAGTGAACAATAAAGGAATTAACGCCGATAGTCATTTGTTATGGCGAATTTTTCAAGGACTTAAATCAAACAGATTTAAATAATATAACAACCAACATTGTTTGCATGTTGACAATTTTATAAATTTCCCATCACCTGCAACATCCACCGTACCCCTTACAAAGGTGTAGCCTATATCGATCTTAAGAGAAATACATTAGATCCAGGCTTATTTCCCCGAGTGATTTTGGAGATAATATTCCTCGGGAAAACATTAACCTATAGTCCTGTTTTAAATTTGTTTCGAAGCCAGTGTTCAACTTTAGTCTGTGTCCGGATTAAAATCACCGCGCTTTCGATTCGGGTTAACAACATTGAGAAGTCTCTTAGTTGTATTTCGTACTAAACTCTTTCCCTGATCAAATAAAAATTTCTGACACCTTTTATGTGGAGAGGAAGACAAATATTTTTTCCAGTTCTTGAGCGAGGGGGAGTGAGATGATTCTCAGTTTCATGTATTGGTTCTCCCACAAGGAGCTGATGTGTTGGGAAGCATATCATTGGTTAAAAGTAAGTGCCGGTTGTATAAAGTGATTCATCCCTATTCACCCAATTGGCAGGCGAATAGTCACCGAATTAATCAAGAAGAAAATTTTCTTCAGTGCAATTACCTACAGCACGATCCATCAGTCTTTCAGTAGAATCCTCAACAATCGAATTCGAATCCAACACCGAGTCCTTGAAATATGAGGACAAGGCCGAGACCATCACAGTCCGAGTCGAGTCCGGCACCACCGACCCCCGCAAAATAGTAGACAGTATAAGCTGAAGTGCTGCAGTACTCACAAGTACTAATTACTTAATATTCGAGTACTTTATACGAGTACTCTGGTGTTAACGCAGTTAAAAATTACTCGTGGTCATCACTCGGATGCTTAAATACCTTCGTGGTCATACTCGTTTTAAAGTTCTTGGTACCCACTCAGAACAAGTACTTCTCGAGCTATTATATATAAGGTAGCACATTCCATGTAAATACCTCATTAACTTACACACTTAACCGTCAAAGTAATGTGGTCTCCCCTAGCTGAGTAGCTGACATGTTAATTTGCAATTCAAGGCACCTTCAAGTTTCCGCATCGTGTTTTCCAGAATATTGCCCTTATCCCGATTCCTATGATCCTCTGATTATACAAATTACAGCGAAGGGGTGCCCAAGAAGTATCCGTCTCTTTCTCCAAGTGAATGGGGAAAACATAATTATTATATCCTAGTCTGAAATATTCTCTAGTGCAGTGGATGGTGTATGCAGTTGTTGGTGAGAGTCACACGATTTCGAACTTGCGACTTTTTATAGCACCTAATTTCAACTTAATCTTGAAGTTTCATAAACTTTAGGGGTTTTTTTGTGACTTACATTTCAAAGTTGTGTGTCAACATTCTGAGATGTAATTTAGAAATTTCGACTTTAAATCTTGAAATACCCGTTTTTTCCGCTTTTGCTTTTACTTCAAATGTTACTTGAGTTTCAATGACTAAATTTATCCTTAATCTTCTGAACTTAAAATGCTCCATCTAAATTTTCAATTTTGACGTCATTATTTTAGAGTTTTCGAGAAAGGTTTCAAAATGTGACGTTTTAAGAGGTGTATCATGTGAACGAAAAATCCATCATTTGATTGCCTGCAGGCACTGGTTTTCTAATTCAAAGGATTCAACTGAGTGGCGTATAGTGCTGCACTGTGGAGAGAAACATATTCCTGCCTCCCCATTCCACCCACAACCCACTTGGAACAGTAGGCAGAATCCCCGTCCACCCCCCATCCAGGCTCCCCTTGCTCTCCATACCTATACGCCTGTTCTTACAAAAGGACAATTGCATCATGAACAGAATAGTTGGAGTGGGACGCACTAAGAAAGCCACAATATGTAAAGTTTTATTTGCCCACTCTCTGTTAAAGGGCTAATTCTTAAGAAAAAGAAGTACCTCGTGAAAATAATGTACTTGTTAGGAACCTATCAAATTCGACAAAAAATGATTAGGCCAAAATCATGATGGAATCGCTTTGTGCGACTTTATAATTGAATACATAGTACAGCTTTAAAGTTGGCAAATTACCTACACCGCAAACTGGTAACTTCGATTAAAGTTGAAACGGCTTTGTCTTGCTAACGGTGCAGGTCCCAATACCAGCAAAATCCCATTTAAGTGAGTTGGTTTTGTCTCATTATTTATTTACTTTAATGTTCATATAGGTGGTTCGATGTGTCTCTTACTTGGAAGTTTCCTACAGTACCGAATGATTTTTATGTGATGAACAATCATTTCTGGCTATATATTAGCTAAAATGATACACAGTCTACAATAACGTTAGGCCCACAGGCTGCAATAGTCTGAAAAGTTAGGCCTTACGTTAGGCTACACGTTATACCGTTACTAACTCTAGCCTAGGTCTAGACTAACGTAGGCTGACGCCGCCGGCTAATCATTGTGTATGGTACACTTCTGTGAATACACTGAAAGCTAGTGAAACCTATCTTCGGCAAAACCGTACAATTGAATTAGGGCTATGCTACTACTACTAGTCACAGAGTGGTAGTGGGTGTGGCTTAAATTTGTGGCTTCAAATATTGCAGCATTTTCAAGTTTGTTACTGGTACTTACTACTTGGCAGTACTACTAATTGTAAGGTAAATTTGTTTAAGACAGGCTAGCATAATGTTACCCTTCGTGTAAGTTAGGCTATTTATGTGCTAGGGCATACAGTGGAATATGGTTGCATTACCTTTGGATGAAGTATTAAATTATTAGTCAAGCATGCAGGCCAACATGTCACACAATAATTGAATAATTAATTATGTTATTCCAAAATTCTCAACATACAATAGTATTTTGAAAGCAACATAATCTTACTATGGTAAATAAATGTAACCATGGCATGAGGAAAAGCTAGCATACCCACATCTGTTTTGTAGTAGGAAATGTCTTGGTATTGGCACATTGGGCTCTGTTTCCAAATGAAACATGTTTTATTAACAGTGGCATGTTTAATTATGTTTCAAGCATTATTGGACTCCGGTACAGCTACATTAACAAGGATCGGGACAGCAAGTTATGTCTTCAGTCACTCGGAAAAGTGCGGCAGCAGCTGCCAGCATGGGAATTCCCCCACCAGGTAATTATGTTAAGTTTTAAACTGTTTTCCTTTAATTATAAGCAAGTGGTAATGATATTTTTTACATCATTCATGATGAACATACAACTGTTATATAATAGGCTGTTCTTATATATACTAACACTTATAGCCGTCCAACTTAAATGCCAATATTCTATTAAGAATTGTAAGCTACGGACTATAGTGAGTGCTGATATACCAGAATCCCTGTGTATTATTTATTCTATGTTCAAAATTGCCTTTTAAGAAATATACCCTTTGAACGGTTAACTATCAATTTGTATCATAGCTAAATAGTGTATTACATGAAACACCAAAACAATGTACAATTTATTGGTTGGTTGAACAAGGTTTTAAATGTGTTTTTTTTTTTAGTGAAAGTTATTTCTCATGTTCCCATTTTCTTCTCCAACAGCACACCATGGTCAATCATACAACTCCATTTCGGCTACATTAATACGCAATCACCCAGCTGTAACTGGTGCAAAGATTGGAACCCCATCAAAGACTGTAAGTGTGTTAAAAAGTAAATGACAGTCCTATCAATATTAAGTCATTAACTTAGCATGGCAAAGCAGTGCAAGACAATTCATTTCCTCTGGTTTATCAATCCTTAGTAGTCTCCCTTTGTTCTAAACAAACGGGTATTCCACACCTATGAAAGTGAAAGTTGAAATCACCATAACGTTACACAATGGCACATGGAGAACTGAACTCAAAAGGTGTAAAATGCTGTCATAGGAGCAATAGTCCATCTCCATGCTCTCATTCGAAGCAGGTTAGCAGTCAGAAAAAGTGATCAGTTTGATGGTTTCTCATTAAAGGAGTTTGCCTCTCAGTTCAATGTCTTGCAAAATACTTGGATCCCTTACAAACAATAAGAAAGAGAAATGAAAGAAAACATCACTGACTGAATGGTACAGAATGAGCATAAGAGTGGGTCCAGTCTACTGCCATTCAATATAACCTTATTTAAGCTATATTAAAACCTGTCCAGTTTGTTCAGCTTAAGCAAAATGACGTTTCTGATCTTATTCTGTGGCGTAAAATTATGAGTGTGTCCCATTGCTTTGTCAGTATGTATTGTATGGGCTGTGTTTCCACAGGTCATAACATTTTCCATAGTGATGCTTAGTAGATAGAAATGCTGCACCAACTTAAAGGCATGGTCATTAAAATAGTTGATATAGCTCCTTTTTATATATGAAGAATTATTCATGATAGTGATAGTATATTTAAGCATGTAGGAATTGATTATAATCTGTAGTCTTTCTGAAGCCCCATCTTGAATTACTGCTAACATTTGGAAAACATGATCATGGTATGTTAACAAGTCTGTTTGTTTTTCTCCATCATTTTCGAAGGGTCATGATCGCCGTATACCCAAGCCTCCTAAGCCCCCTGAGAAGCCACTGATGCCCTACATGAGGTACAGCAGGTCTGTTTGGGATACGGTGAAAACAGATAACCCAGACCTTAAGCTATGGGAGATAGGCAAGATTATCGGACAGATGTGGAGAGATTTACCAGAATCAGAAAAACAAGTCTTCACCGAGGACTATGAAACTGAGAAGGTGAGTCATACGGTTTCCCAAAAAAAACAAATGATGTATCAACATGAAGGATTGTGTTGTACTCTTTTCCTGTGAGAAAGTGCAAAGTTTTCAGAAAGGATGAAAATTCATAGCTTTTACTGTTTTTCAAAACTTGAAAGTTTACAAGTGCTCCTTGAAGTTGCACTGTCATTCAAATAGATACTGACAGTATAATAAAAGTATCAAGGTTTCCACAAAGTATTTTACTTTTCAACACAAACATACTTTTTGCAGTTTCGCAGTAGAAATTGAGGTGCCGGGTATTATTATCATCAGCCTTGTAATTACTTAAGTTAACTTCTAGATTATTGCACTTATCTGAGCAGAAGGAAGCACTGGTGCAGAGTATTGCTAATGGCTGGAGGGAATTTAATTGGAAGTGTTATCTGCTTATAGCACCAAAGAGGTTTGGGTATATCGAGTAGAATGTGTGTAAATGGTGAATAAATGACAAGTTAATAGTCTTTGGTTTAGTGTTGTTGTTTAATGTTTAATGTCATTTCTTTATTTGCTTTCTTAATTCAAAGTTGTAACAAAATAAAAGGATGTGTGGAAGTGTAGTGTAGTGAAGAGATGCTTGAACTGCATTAATGGTTAACTTGTTAGTTTGTTTTTTGCCATGATTCTTCTACAGGCTACCTATAGTGAAGCCATGAAGAACTACCACAACTCCCCGTCTTATCAATCGTATCTTGTTGCAAGGGGTAAAGGTAGGTTATATGCTGTTTTTTCAACAGAAACACAAAACTGTTTAATCCATTGAAAAAGTTAAAAGTAACAATCAAATATGATTATGCACTAAATTTGCATGGGAATAACCATGAAAATTGCATTAGAACAAGGATGAAGTGTTTCTTAAGCTATGATTAATTTATGATTCTAAGATAATCAGCTGGCATCCTGAATTGGCTAGCCCCTTCAGGATGCCTGTACAAAATCTTTCATCTTCTTAAAAATATCCTGTGCTTACCTCTTTTAAAAAACTGCATTGCAGAGTCAATAGTGTAATTAATAATCTTGAAGAAATATTAAAACAGCTTTTTGCATCCTTTTCTATGATTTTCTCGACCTCATTGACCCCATGAGGACATACAGGACTAGCTTATCTATTCAAATCTGACTTCAAATGGTGGAATAAAAGTCGAAAATGTACAGCTTTGAACGTTGTTTTTCTCATTAGGATCACAATAAACCTCGCCCAGAATATGAATATTTTTATTCTATGAACTTCATTGATTAATGAGGTAAATAATATTCACTTTGCCGGCGTCGTAAGTAGCCCAGTACACCCATATGTACTAAAACACCATGCTTTGTGTACATTGTGTATGGCTGTTTTTTTTTCGGGAAACGCTCTACTCATTATCTGCAGAAGTCCTTATATATTCGCCAGTATATGCTCTTGGCAGGGTTAAAACTTGGCTAATATCTTAGTTTGCTGTTTTGTGATCAATACATGTGAAAAACTCAATGGACATGTCAAAAGGTTGGGAAATCGGCAATATAATGCAAAAAGCTGCTTTAACTGTTAAAAGTGTATGCAGGGTTAAAATGAGAGCAGAAATTTATGAAAGAATGTAACATTTTGCAGTGCAACAAGAAATCGAGGAAGAGAAGATGTCAAGGAAGCCTGAATCTGCAATGAGTATACAGTCTGGGCCAGATGATGATGGTAAGGAATGATCTGTGTAGCTATTATCATCATTTCAACTCATGATATGTGATATCATGATTTCATGCTCAAACTAGTAATCATAGACAAGACCTCATCTATACATTCAGCGTTAAAAAATTTGACTTGAAAATGTCCTGACTCGGGAAGGAAAATAATTGAATACCACTTCTCTTCTGGAAAATATGAAGTCAGGTAAGATGTCACACATGTCACTCACTAAAAAGGAGAGAAAACAATGTTACCCAAAACCAATTTGCATGGTTAGTACCAGACTTGGTTCTGTCCATGGTGTTAAAGACATGAGCAATAAAATATTTTATTAATTCAGTGCATTTGGGTTATCATGTGACACCACATGATTGTTGACCTCTGTGGAGTACGTTTACATATTTGTATCATAAGTAAAATGTTTCAAACAATTCACAACATAGATATGTGAATTGGGACAAGCATTTGTACCGTCAGCAAGTGCCCAGGTAAAATATTGCAGTTCCCTTGTTGACATTCAAAGTTATGCAATAAATTATAAATATATTTTGTGTTGAAATCTTTGTGGTAACAGACGTTGCTGTAAAGTTTGTTGGGAGTGGAGGGAAGGAAGTGGAGGATAGAGTACTGGCATAACTTTTTCTTGTATTCTCACTTTCCTTAATTTTTCTGTTTACCTACAATTGCAACAGATATGGATGATGGTTGGTCAGCTAAACATGTCGCCTCAGCACGTTTCCACCGTAATCATCGTTTAATCAATGAGATATTTGGTGATGTTGTTGTGCCAGATCCCCGTACTGTAGTGACAGATGCTCGCATGCAAGTACTGAAGAGACAAGTTCAGTCACTTAGAATGCACCAGGTACAGTTCCCTCTTGAGTTACTCAAGACATTCCATCGCCATGTTTGCATGAATTATTGTTACTTTCAATTTGTTTTGTCGTTCTTCCTATGTTTTTAGGAAGAGGGGGGAGGCATGGAAAAAATAAGGGTTGCTTCACTTTAAAATTGGGTATTGGAAACATCAATGCTGCTGAAAATGACATGAAATAACTAATCATTTATTAGAATTAATACAACATGAAACATCTTCAAGTTATATCCTTATTTTAGCAGAGGAATTGGAGGAAAATGCATGGAATAATATTGGTTTTTAAACTGCACAGAAGTTGTGGTTTTATTGAACCTTTATATTCACTCTTTTCAGAAAAAGCTTGAAACTGAATTATCCCAGATTGAAGAAAGACATGATACTAAGAAACGAAAGTTCCACGAGAGCAGCGAGAAGTTTCGAGGGGACATGAAAAAGGTACAATTTAGAGAATGATCTAAAGCAATTGGAAAACTGGGCTTTTGGTAGATTGGTTTCAGTGTGATCAAGTGATGAAAAAGCTGTGAGAATTCTGTTTAGTTTAGAATTGTGTCATGTGCATTTAATGTTTTAGAACACATAGCTGTTTGTTTAGTTGTAAATGTTGGTGAAAAGCATGTACATATAAAGAGACACATGTTGATCAGTTGTCGTAAATATGGAATAGAAAAAAATCAAATTTCACTTTCTGCTAGTGATACCTACCTGCTTTCTACCAGCGGAGAGTAGTTGTATCTCAAAGTAAAGGAAAGTCCTGCATGGAAGATAGTTAGAGCGGTGACATATGGCAGTTATGTAATCATACGACTCACACATGTTGGTGTCAGACACCAGAATGAACGATGTGGAAACAGTATGCTTATTTTCTTCTACCCACAGCTCTGCAGTGAAAAGATTGAAATCAAATGGGATGAAATCATTCCAGAATTTCCCCCTCCTGTACAGCAATCTTTCAACACGACTTCTCTTCATCGTCCACCATTGGGACCTTCCCCACATAGCCCAGCCCTCAACTCGACTTCCCTCCATCGCGCTCCCCTGGGACCTTCCCCGCATAGCCCCGCCGCCCTCAACTCGACTTCTCTCCATCGCCCTCCCTTGGGATCTTCCCCACAAATCCCAGCTCTCAACTTTCCTCCAAGTATGCCACCAAAAGACCCTGCTCATCTCCAAAAAAGCATAGATGCACCAAAGGAAGTAGTGGAACCAAAAATAACAGAACCCAAGGATGAGGATGGCCATGAGTCGTTGACCCTGCGAGAGATGCTGCAGAGGGACGGCAACCCTATGGATGTTGGGATGCACAGAAGAGAAAAAGTGGTTGAGAAACCTGTAGAAGAGGCTATGGAGGAAGTAAAACAGCCGGAAAGCGACAAGACAGAGAATGTCCCCGAAGTCCAAAGTAAGGATTTATTTACTGATGTAGTGCACTTGCAGCATTGCTTTGTCCATAGTATTCATTCATTCTTGAAATAATTTTTTCAAGTTACAACTTATATGACATCTTCTTTCAAATGTAAAGACTAACTTTATTGATATATTTTGTTGCATTTCTATCCTAACCTTAATAGTGGGATCACACAAATGTCAACTTACTGAGTGCAAAATATTATCTTTCCTCACCCTCTGCCAACAGTGCGCTTAGCCTATGAGGAATATTATCTGCTATTGGGGTACTTATCTGTTAATGACGACTTTGTTACAATAAATAACTGGGTGAACAGGATGAGGTCATATGTAAAATATAACTCCAACATTACTGATAACAAAGAAGTCCCCATGAAGCTGTGTCAGTATGTGAGGTTGGTCTCTATATAAATGTTAAATGTTTATGCTTGTCATTGAGTATTTGCAGATTAGATTAACTGGTTCTCTTATATACATTATTTCACAGATAATGTTGCACCTCCAGTGTTGTCACAGTCCACTCTGCCAGAGCCCACTCTGCCAGAGCCTACCCTGCCAGCAAGTGAGTCAACTGTCCATGTGGATGGAGCGGCTGGGCCAGAACCTATTACCTCTGTTGACTTGCCACCGGTGGAGAAGACCGAGAAAGAAGCCGACCCATCTGAACCAGAGAAGATGGATCAACCCGACCCTCCAAAGGAAGTTAATGAGGCAGGTGATTCAGAGTCGACACCCGCAGCCAGTACTGACTAAGTATAGATGGAGAGACATCTAACAAAGCTTTTGGATCATGGCACTGTATACCAGAGGCAACCATTGAGATATGGCAACCATTTACTTGATACTTGCTTTTAGCTAAGGGAAGTTCTGTTGAAGGTTTTAGTGACTGTTTGTATTTTACAATACTTCAGATCCCTACACATGCATGCTGAATTAAAATCCACAGATGTATTTACAGTAATAGTAACAGATCTCTAGTTATCCAATCCGATCAAACCTTGCTGCACAGATATATGTATTTACTAGTTATCCACTCACATCAAACCTTGCTGCACAAATGTGCGAGGATAGCAGGAGGGAAGATGTAATGCTGTTAACAAGTTTAAAAGTCAGGAGCAGTGATCCAACTGGTAGCACAAATGGCAAATTTTGCCAACATGGCTCAAAGGCAGAGTTATTGCTATAGAACCTTACAATATTGCCTGCCCGTTTTATTAAAGTATTATAAACTACATTTGGTTCTTAAACACCGGCAAATATATTCCACTGAGTGATTTGGATTACATTAGCCTCTTGTGTTTTAGGCAATCATTCAATCTGGTTAAGGTCCTTAATGGGTGTCAATTTTCATAACCATCAAGCTTATGAGATTTGGTTCTTTAACACCGGCAAATATATTCCACTGAGGTATTTGGATTACAAATTAATGCTTCCGTGTTAGGCAATCATTCAATCTGGTTAAGGTCCTTAAATGGTGTCAATTTTCATTACCGTCAAAGCTTTTCAAAATTGGATGTTTTGAAAATCCCATCATGTCCTGCAATCTATTTCAATCGGAAAGTATTTTGCTCTTTTAAATGTTTCAAGTTTTTATTAATTAAATGATATTGTTGGTAAAGCCCCATTCCATAATTTGTTGTCTTCTTACTGAGGCTCAATGGACTACCTTAATGACAGTATGTCACACTAAACCTTGGTCATCAGTATTACCTTCAAAATACCAAATTTGCTAGGAAGTCAAAAACATTGACCATGTTCAAATGTCATCAAGCACTTCACAGCCACTCAATTATCTAGTTTTTATTGTCTCACTTATTTAACACACAGTAGTCTTGGAGGTAATACTGGTGACCTCTCATGGTTGTAATAGTAAATAAACAATCCCATATTGTACAATAACACACAAGTTTCAATGTTACTACTTGCATTTTTAGTACTCAAATAGAAATAGAAGTTAATAGGTGTCATGTGTTTGTTTTCTTTGAGGTCTGGTTACAGGTATACCTGGATACCAGTGGAGAATCTTTATTCTTAATGGTACAGTCAAAATACATTTGTATTCAATGATATCCACAGACATATATAAGTGACCACGTATCAAAATCATTCGTTTGATTATCCTCAGAACTAGCCAATTCTAAACGTAATATTCCTCAATTGTTACCTCTATGAAATTCAGATCTCTCAAACAAGTACTTCAATTTGCACATGCATGTACTTGACTTGCCGTACTTGGTAGTGTAGTTAAGCCTGCTTTTCCCTTTATTTTCCATTAGCAACCTCACAGACTAAACAGAAGTTGTACTGCCCCATACATTTGTTATAGCTAACAATTGTAATTTCTGCTGATCAAATGGATTAGAAAAATGCTCACTTGGAAAGATACATTGATATGTTATACGATAAAATCCCAAACTATACATATTAATATGAATTAACCTCCATGTTGGAAATTATTCCTTTCTTCAGAAAATCTATAACCCTTGCTACAATGACTTGGCAAAATAAAGTAGTGACCCATTACAAAAATTACACATAATAAAGACTATGAACAAAAGACAATGAATGGTAATGTACATCTATTGATACAATATAGAAAATGAGAAAGCAACTAAAAAGGTTCAAAGAAAAAAAACTAAAATAATGACAAACTTACTCAAAACAACACACCCATATCCTACTGATTTGGAAGTAAAATCTCCTTTGTAAATAGCAAACATGCCTGGACATTGAACTTGTTGCAGTGTAATGACCTGTAAAAATGCACCTCATGCGTCAAAACATTGGAAGCTACTGTAGAAAGATGCTGACTGCAAAATGATGGAAGGGATTAACATATCACACTTAAGTACTTATCAGTACCCCTGAAACTAATGGTGGGTTGACTCGGAGGGACCCCCACATGAGGACATCTGTTAGTAAATCAAGCAAGCAAGACAATCCCAGTCTAGTGGGTTGTGACACCACCCACCACATAAAGCTGACAAATACTTTCTCTTACTCCGAGGATCATCTCATTAGGATCGTACCATCGGTATTCCAATATGAAGCAGGTGATTGACTGTTCAGCATTATCATCCTCACCATCACAACATCTCAACAGAAAACCTGTTAGTCTGGTGCATAAATGTCATAACAGATCTTGAAAAAAGTATGTTGGTATTTACAAGATTAACACTTGGCCTTGACCTACCATCCCTTAATAGCAGCAATACCAAAACATGCTTAATATGCATACAAAAATCAGCCTGTTGTAAAATACTGTCATTTACTTTTGAAAAAATATTCAGACTTTGTACAGAATGTTCCTCAAATAGCTTAAATGTATCTGATGTAGTGATGTAAAGGTAATCAGCTACTTCAATAAACATATGCACAGAGGACCAGCCAAAACATATTGTGTGATCTGTAGTGAACTGACAAGGTTCAGAAGACATACACAGTGAGCATACACAGTATAGATTTATATATCTAGATATAGTATTTAAATTTTACTGGCAACATGGACCCATGATGTCATGTGAGCTTTCAATAGATAAGCCATGAGGACAACCAGAGATGGAAGAACTAACAACCTACTACTGTTACTATGAAGCAAGGAGAACTTACTCAAACTGTAATTACTAATGTAGGTGATACAGGCAGCCATTAAAGTGAATGACATGGTCACATAGCAACAGTTTATGGATTATGTCAAACATTAAATAGCAAAGATCTGGTACGTATTAAACCTGCAATTGAAATGCTCTTGAATACAAAATAAAGTGCACAAATGGTCTTAAAAAACTTGATATCACAAATCATCTGCTTTAACTTCCTTTCTACTTCCTTAAACTGTGGTTTTTTTGTCGCTTTACAAAAACCATTGCTTCATTTCCCTAATATTTGAACACACCACAAACGCAATGAGTAGCCAAGACAGTTTTGATGTAATAAATTGCATGGATCAGCTTCGTTGCAGAGAAAAGAAGAAGCTGTTAATGAAAAGAAAAGAAAGTTTGTCGATTGCAAGAGACGCTTCTTAAGTTGTATCTGCCATGTAGGCATCAAGTTCTGCATCCAATGATGTCCTTGTATTTGACATGTAGTCATCTAGCTGGGTATCGAGGTCCTCCTTACTCACTGATGGGTTGAATGTGTTACCTCCGCGTCCCTGGCCTCGCCCTCTTCCGCCTCTGCTCATGCCACGACCTCTCCCTCTTCCGCCCCTGCCGATTGCTGTAAGGAAAGGACACAGAGTGAAAGAGGAACAAGTACAACTTTGAATTCTTGCTGGTAGCTAGACCATTTCTCTTTAAAATAATATAGAAATATATGCTACACCATTTAATCAAGATTGTGTCCTACACTATTAACTATATGTTACAATATTTTGTTTTTGAGAGATAGCTGCAAATTCCTACTCTACACAGATGAGCAGACTTTTTACATCAGTATACATGTTAAGGTGAAAAAATGTACAAACTAACTACTTTAACTTGCAAGAAAAATGTTCTTTCATGCCAGTTTACTCATATATATGTGTTTCTCTGCTTGAAATAGGTTAATGTTAAAGCAAGGATTTGCATTCCCTTAATAAAGCTAAGCACACATGCTGTAATTCTGGAAGATTCTCAACTAATACAACTTCTTGTACAAATGATGTGAAATGTTTCTCCTCAGCCGAAATCAATTAGCTCATAACTTGTTGTTAACATGCTAAAACAATAATAGCTATGCCTAGACTATTATATGCAAAGTATCCTAGAAAAATCAGAGATAAAGGTTTTGTACTAGCTGTGTACTGATGCAAGTAGCACACTATCTGTAGGATCTGAACACTTCTTCAGTGCTACAAACTAACTGCATTTTGTATTAATGTGCATTTACATGTCAGAAACTTAATGTTGCAAGACAACTGCTTGTCAAGCTATACAAAAAAGATGTATCAGACACTGTCTCAATGATAACTATAACACACTTGGAAATCTCTGACATTGCACCCTACAGTCTCAACAATAATGTAGCACTTAATTTATCCGGATCTGTCACACAGATCTATCAAATGCTACATTAACAGATCATTAAGCTAATCAAGCAAATCTCTTGACATTCGAGTTCAATGGCATTCCAAAAATAAATACAGAATGGAACTCTTTGCTCCTTCATTTGGCTCCATTACCAAGCATTACTTACTTTGTCTATTGAGACCTCTCCCTCTGTTTCCACCTCTGTTTCCTCTCCCTCTGCCCCCTCTGTTGTCTCTTAACTGTCCTCTTGTAGCACCTCTATTATTGTAAGTCTTCCTCACACCACCTCGGATGTTTGTTTGGTTTACCCTGCCTCTTCTGCCTCTGGCTCCTCTTTGATTCTGAGACACCCCTCTTGTGGCACTCCATCCCCTCATTCCAGTCACTTTTCCTTGCCCTCTGATCTGACCCAGTCTGCTCTTAGCTCCTCCTACTCTGACTCCACCTCTGCCAGGCTTTGTTCCTAGTCTCTGAAGACAATAACACAATTCTGAGAAACTTGTTTTGTCTAAAAAAGACAATTATATTCAACTATGAGGCAAACCAATTGAGCGAGTTACATACTATGTACAAATGCTTAATGACATGAAGTTGGCTCATCTAGAACAGTAGTTGAAGCACACAACCGTACAACCCACAGAACAACTTACACCAGTTGGATTCAAACCTGCACCTTCTCTACATCCATATGCTTCAACTTACTGGGCTGAACAATATATTGTGTGTTTATATTCATGCCTGACTTTTTAGTTCTTCACTATCTGCAGTTCTCAACATACTAGCTGATGAATTAATAAGATACTTGAGCGTTTCTTAAGACCTTCGAAGGACATCAGAAAGCGGTTCTTCAAACAACGACTTCTAAGTCAAACTAAATCACACCAGTTGATTTAATATCAAAGTCTAATATTACTATCAATCTCTGTAAGTTTCCTCACACCAAACAAAAAACACTACATAGTGATAGATCCACAGAAGCATGGAAAAATGTTGATATTTTGAAGAATATTTTTGGGGTTTATGAACTTAAGTTGTCATAAAGTAGTAAAGATGTGAATATATGACATGCATTAACACAATAACTTGGCAATTTTGCACACTGTTCGATATTGGACTATGGTATATGGTAAACATTTCCAGGATTTAATTGTAACTCAATGTCTTCACCTACACATGAGAGGTTTGATCGATTAAATGAGAACATGGGTACAACTTTCTATCAAGTAAATCTCCTCACCTGCTTAAGTCCCAGAGCTGCTCGAACAGTAGGCCTGTTCTCCATTTGTAATGCTAATCTTCGGTTCTTCGCCGAGGCCTTTTGGGCCTGGGACATGGCACTGGGCTGTTTCTGTTGTTTCTGTTGCACGGGGCGTGCCTTGATTAGTCGTGTAAAGCTTTGGTTTGGGAAAGGGGTTCAAAGTTTCGTTCACGTTAATAGGATTGCCAAGGTCAGGTATGGAACAACATGTATCTGTGGCAATTGCCAAATATCATTATGAACAGCAAAGCTTTGCATTTACAAAAGTGCTTTCAATGCTAGACATGTAGATCTGTATGTGATATAGCTGTGTTCTCTTTGGACACACAGACGTCATACTCATACATTTCATTTTGTTAACATCATGCCTTGTTTAGCACAACTCTTGAGTGGTAAGCCCACTGTCAAGAAATCAGGTCACACACCTTGAAAGAAAGGAAATTGGTGTTTTCACAAGCAAAACTACTTGTAAAGAGTGCAGTGAAGGCACATCATGGGTCACTATTGAAAGAAGAATGTACTTCAAGGAAAGAAGTGTAGCACACAATAGATCAATACTACTGAGAGAAGAAACTGGAAACTTAAAAGAATGAAAGATAAAAACAACAGACAATTCATAAGATGGGAGTCTCAACATCAGCAGGTATATACAACCAAAGGATGAGGATAAAATACTACACCAATACAGGCTTTGTTCAACCTCGGCAGACTTTTTCAGATATCAAAGTTGTTCAAACATGAAGCTGAGGGTAGTTACAACTGCCATTAAATATGAGGGAATAGTTAAGATTTCTGAGGTGTTATATCCACAGCAGATAATGATACTTAGATTTTTCAAAATTCTGTAGCTAACATGTGTATGTTTTGGAGGTTTATGGGAAACAGAAATGTTGCAGAGTCATACATCAATGTGAAAAATGATTTTAAGAACTACATGGACTTCCTGACGAAAGGAATCACAAACAGCCATAAATTACCATGGTTCGAAACACAGCATCTCCAAAAAAAAATAGACTGCAGGAAATCCATAAATTGTCATTATCTTCCCATCAAACTTGTCAGGTACAATACAGCTGGAATCAGCAGAAGTTCTGTATCAATTTACCACAATCACATCTTTCAAATAGACATCTCCAATGATAGCACCAATAACAAGGAAGATCTATCACCTGTTAAAATGATCAATTGGGTCTTTGGGTCTGAGGCTCTGAGCGAAATGTAGTTTGCTTACATTCCTGTTGCGGGAACATGGATGCGACTGCCCAAGGAAGACTACAGTAGGAGACAGTATTAAGCAGTTAGTCTATTTTCCTAAAGGTACTCTGGTTTTGCAAAATGATTACACAAGCTTTGTATTAAATATCTTGTGCATAGTTTCTTTAAGTTGTGATTATTTGAGCATACTGTATGTCTTCAGTTTCAAAGTAGAGCATAAAGCTCACTGGTACTTAAACACTTTTGTTCAATGAGTTCTGTCATACACAAACATTGTTAATGCTGTGCACAAATATCTTCATTTGTGATTATAAAGGTTACTGTGGTTGTGAACTTGTAAATGTTAGTTATGTGTAATATGCTTTAAATAGCAAGTCTTCTTGGACTCTGTACTACAATATGGTGGCACATAAGAGATGTAGTGAACATATTACAGAACTATGGCAGCACACTGTACACAGAATTTCATCCAAGGAGTTATTGCTGGGCTCAATTGGTGAAAACTGTGAAAAGGTCATTTACAAATCTGATTGCCATGAACCAAAGTAAAAATGTGGGTTTGTTAATACTCAGGTCAAGACATGTGAAAAGTGAGACATTAATGAAGTAAAAAATGTATGCTAGTGTAGTCATCTGTAGTGACATGCAAAGTTGCAAACATCAATAATTTATATCAGATCAAGTTTACTAAGTAATAAATGTATGCTAGTGTAGTCATCTGTAGTCACATGCAAACATTGAAGAACTGTTAGGTATACAGCAATTTCGTACAAAATCAGTAAACACAGGACTTGCCAAGACAGACCTTATGGAAAATACCTGTCCACGTAACAAGGTCACACCTGCAATCACCATTGCAAAGTGAACCAATGACAAAAAGGTTTTTACTTTTCAAATGTGAGCAACATGCAATATTTATTTTAAAATGCTTACGATGATCATTCAAAGTCACTTTCACTCTGTCAGATGTGGTAAAGTTTGATTGCCAACAATATACTGTTAGTAAACAAGTGAAAAGGGGAAGGATACTGATGTTGTAAAATGCTTTTATTCTGTATAATGATAATCTTTTTATGTGTCTGTACACTCTTACTGCAAGAGAATGCTCCTTGTTTTTTGTTTGTGTTGTCTTTCTGATTCCATTCTTTTAATGCTAGAAATGCTACAATTACAATAAGTCAAGTAGTGATAGGTATCCAACGTGCAATGTGCTCAAAGGTCAAAGTGAATGTTCTACCATTCGGCTTGAGTCTGTTAATTGGGACATGTGCAGAGGTAGTTGGCTAGGAGACAAGTGGGACAAAAAATGAACCAGTCAATCTCTTGGGCAAAGGAGGACT
>KN892310.1:4473-21585 GCA_000934455.1 Apostichopus parvimensis
ACTGTGGCATAATGCCAACAAAAAAAAAATCCAGAATGAGCAGCAAATAGTAATTATAAAAGATGCATTTTACTATTTTCTATTTTTCTTGGTTTCCTGGTTTTTTTTCATAAAGTTTCCTTCCACTGAAAAGGTAAAAGGTAGAATTGAATGGCCAGGAGAGTAGACGAGAAAGAATAATTTAGCCAGTTTGAAAATTGGTGGTAATAATAGCCAGTTTTTAAATGCTCACTTTAACCATAACTTGAATTTGCCACAGCAGGGACCCTGATGCAAGTTTGAAATTGGGGAGTTACTCCAGCTTTGATCTTACTTCGACAGTATTGTGTGAACAAGTTCTTAAAGTAATAAATATCTTGTCATATATAGGTGGATTCTTGCTGAGATAGCAAGGTGAATGTTTCTAAATATCATGGTTTGTTGCAAAGGAGAGTGTTGTCCCTCAGACTGAGGAGAAAAAGGGACAACCTTGCGTCAATTCAAATATATCTGATAATTTTCTACGTAGTATTACAGAATGAATATCATAAAATTAATAAATGCTCTTTATAACAATTGAATATCTTCACCAAACCTGATAGTTAATACTTAAATGTCATCAGTATTGGCCAAAATATGAGCATGCTAAAAATTGCAAAGAGTTTGCAGAGGTATACTTTCCTAGGGGCTAATGTGTAAACTTTCCAGAAAGAACTCAAGACGTTCTTATTCATGAATGCGTATTCATTTGTTTAATGACTGTTGTGTCCAATTTGGGTACTTTGCTCTTGCAGCACTTCTGAGCAGTTTTTTAACTGGATAAAAGCGCTTTACAAATTCTTATTATATATTTATTTATTTTAATTGCCTGTAAAGCAAAACTTTTTTGAGAGTGACAATATAGTGCTTGTTAAATCTGAGCATAAGTGACCAGTTTTATTTACTATCTGGCATATTTGAGGGCAGGGAATACTGATGGCCGAATAATAACAATAATAATAATAGTCAGCAGTTATGTTTACGATGCTTAAGACACCACAAATGTGGGAGAAACCAGCAAGGGCTAATGGATTACAACTTACACATCCGGTGGCTTCCAATTCAACATTTTAACTCAAATGGAATCTTTTCAATTTAGAAAGTCATTTCAGATGGGCAAACCGTAGATTGCTCTTGGATGAAAACCCACCGTACTATGACCCGGCCGGGTATTGAACCTGGAACCTCCTGATTGCTAATTAGCCACATTGCTTCAAATGCCACTGCCTTTATCCACTTAGCCACACCACCGGTACAATTTAATGAACGTAAAATGACAATTCTTCAAAGTAATGTAGCAATATCCACAAATTCTTCATGAAATAGCAACAGGTATAATGAGTTGCACTGGTATGGGATTTTGGTGTTTAATAGTATATACCACTACAATAAAGGCAAACACAACTTCTTTATTCTAGTCAGTCCGAGTAGGGAGCTGAAACACAGCTCCCTGGGCATTGACTATTTCAACTTTGATGACATGGCAAACAGCAAAACAAATGTCCAAACTCTTGCATGAAATAACATCAAAACATGTGATTGGGTTGCGTTCGTTTGGTATTTTAGTATTCCAAAGGATCAATAAATTTTACAAAAATTAATGCCCAAAAAATATTCATTCTAAACACAACTCATCTGGCCAGTCACAGAGGATTTCAAACTTTGTAAACGATGCAAATGGCATTATGAATTTGTAAAAAAATAGCAATTACCAATTACATAAGAGCATCAAAGAAATTTGAGCTTTTTCAAAGTTAAAAGACCTAAGATTTTGAAGCAGTTCCTTTGCAATCAGGTCAACATTTTTACCAAATATTACTCAAAATAAAATTTTGCAAGTGAGGAGATTAAGACACTGGCCCCTCACAGGTTATTACGTTTCCGGTATCAACATTTCATCACCCAGACACACACATACTCTCTATTTCTCTCTCTTTGCTGCTGTCGAACACTAAACTTTGATTATATAAGCAACAGCCATTCCTGGAATAGTAACTGACGGTCTGTTCATCATAGATCTTTATCCACGTAATACGTTCAATACGCAATGTACAATTGACTATGAAGGTTGCACAAGTACGCCTACAATTTATTTTTCTTTCCCTTATTGTCCCCCTCCATACTTCATAGGTTATAAGTAATAACAAGATACCAGGCTAGGCAAACAACAGGGTATTACAAGCTTAAACACAGCCGTTCTAATAAAGTGGTATTTAGTTCAAACAAAGTAGTGAATTGAAAAAGAAAAAAATGTGGAAAATTTGTGGGTTAGCTATCCATATGTGCTTATTGATTTCTATTATGAAATACTGTGTGGGTAACAAAATCCAATAGAAATCATAGGTTTCTCTTTCATTAACCTTCATTTGCTGATACGATCTATATAAGAGGTTCTTAAAGCAGCATTTTGCGTCCTTTTTTATGATTTTTCTCAACCTCACTGACTCCACGATGGTATAACGACATACATAACTAGCTTATCTATTTAAATCTTACTTCAAATGGTGGCATAAAAGTAAAAAATTTACAACTTTCAACTTTGTTTTTCTCCAAGATATTTCCGTTGGGATCCCAATAAACCTCGCCCATGATATGAATATTTAAACACTACGAACGTCATTGACTAATACGTAATACAACACAATGCTTGATTTGTGTACAGTCTATATGGCAGTTATACCAGGGAGTTCCATAACAACTTCCTGGTTGTACCAATGCAAAGTTTTGAATCTAGTTTTAGCAATGTCTCATAACTAAACCTGCATCTCTGATTGGTTGAATTCAAACTAGTGGGTTTGGGGGAACTGTATGCGATTAATTTTAAATGTGGAATTTGTCGGTGGACACTTTTCTCATTATCTGCAAATATCCTTAATTACTCGCCAATTGATGGTGCTGGCAGGGGAAAACTTGGCTAATATCTTAGTTTGCTGTTTTGTGATTGATATATGTAAAAAACTTGATGGACATGTCAAAAAAGTTGAAAACGGCGACCAAATGCAAAATGCTGCTTTAAGTCTGATGGATAGTCAGTATCTTCATTACAACACGAGGCCTACGATTTCACAATTTTTTAGCATTTAGCAAAAACATACAAACTTGTGCTTAAAAAGTCTACTGGCTAAAATCAATTTCCACTGGCATGTAATAGTGAATTACAACACACATGTTATACTGGCCAGACTTACGAGACCAGCTAAATAATATTTGCTGATAGAAAGCAGTAATACGGGCTTATGTTATAGATACAGAAACCACGACGATTCTCTTTTGACTGACAATTGTTAACCGACTTATCATGTGTTTATGTTCTTAGCGTCTACTGGCTAAAAAAAATGCACGTCTTTTCTTTCCTTCTCTACTGGCAAACAGCAAAATCCACAGGCATTTTAGCCAGTAAATAGCCCTCGCTTTTGAGGAGTGAACAAAAGATTGTACAACTGGTTAGCTGTAGCTTATACACTGTAGATTTAATCCATACATGTTCTGTAATTGCTCTGCTGCGTATAGGCGTGTCCACTAAATGTAATCTTGATTCTTAAAAGCAGATACAGTTGGCATATCATATTTATGGCATTCTGTGTTGAGTGTTCCCTGGCTTCTTATGGAATATCTTGATGGAAAAAAGGGTAAATAAAACTATACTTCTTTACAAGCATCTTTGAGAAAACAGTTGTCATTAGTTCAAGCTTGGATCAAATTTCTCTTGTAATGTATGGATTTGCTTGACATGTCTCTCGGTTTTTGCTTGTTTTTTTTTTTATGACATCAGTAGCTTTACCATTCATACAGCATCGAAGCCAAGCGGGTTGCTGCAGAAGTGTTTGTCAGAGTAGGCCTATGATTATTATAAGTTGCTAGACTGTAAATAAAGGAGTCTATTCACAAAGAAATTCGATGAAGGTGTTTGCTTTTGTTACGATCTGCTCAAGGGCATTACCAAAAACGAAAGAAAGCAAAAAGGTAACGTAGACACAGCCTGTTGCACATGGATGCACCGGCCCTCCCACTCTTTTTAATTGAACATTTCACAGGTTTTTGTAAGATATTTTCATTATTTTGAGTTACAAACAACACTTTTTCCTAGATTAATTTAGATGAGCTCTCTGCAAAGAACTGGACATGGAGACGCCATTAATCGACCGCAACAATTCACTTCATGAAGTAACAATGGGTTCATCCGGCCCATCATTTTTATACTGTAATCAGGCAAGTATGTAATATAATCCGGCAAGATAATAATCCAACAACTTATATTTCTTTGAGGGAAAAAAACAGGGTTTGATATGGGCTTTAACGACACTGTGGGATATGGCTGTCTTCAATGTGTAATTTAATCTGCAATTTGAATTCTTTCATATATCGTTGTAAAGTTCATTCAGTCAACATGCCATAGACCTGTTCATAACCCCACATCTGGACAATGATTGTAGGTTGGTGCAGACCAAGAAAATTAAGGAAGTGAGAGAGAGAGAGGAACTGGGGGGGGGGGGTGAGAACTGGGAAGGGACTGAATTAGTAATCACTGAAAAAGAAGGATAGCTGTAGAGTGCTGTCAACTCTTTATATTGACTGGAACTGAAATAAGAGGGCATGCTTTTAAAATAACCATCAAGTACCACGACTACATTTATACCTCATTCATTTTTAGTTGCATAAATTGAGGTAAACAAGCAAGAAATCTGACATCAAAAAATCTATGACTTCCCTTATTATTTGAAGGGATTGACCTGAGACCTTTTTCAGGTATAACATTATTCCTTTACACCCACATAATACTCAGTTGAATCGACTTTTGTCATCCATGCATGGATGATATTGTCATCATTGGTTGGTCCCCCTTAAAGATGTCATCCAAGCTAACTTACTGGAATGATGCTTATTGCCCTCCTTTGGACTCTGTGATTGATCTTGAGATTCAGAGAAGGCACCAAGGCTTCCTATATATTCTTAGCCAGAAGTCTTACTATGGATGCTTTAGAGATACCTATAAATGTAGTTTACACCTATCACAAAGTTGTTAAGATCCATTACTATGTACATCAATCTCTTCTGTGTTCATTCTGCTCATTAAAGGCATTGAAGACTCGCCCCAAACCGCGTGCCGCCCTCTGAAAAAGTTAACTTTCTGTTGCTTGTAAGTGAAGTTTTTTTCTTGTCGTTACAAAATGCAGACAGAAATGAAACATGACACCTGGTTATCATTTATCTAGACCTGAGATGTCCATCGCTGCTATGTACACCGTGTTGTGGGTATTGACCGTAGCTGCATGTATTGACTGTACACTAGTGTCTAATTACCGACGGTAGCAAGCTGTGTGTGTATTTTCTGGGATCGGTGGTGGTGTCTAACACTTCTGTTACACCTCATTCGAAACTAGGTCAGATTACCGACATCAGATTTTTCTTTGTGCGCGAGCCTTCAATGCCTTTAACCTATCTGTATCTGTGCTTGTATGTTGTTCCATTTAGTTTCTGATACTTGTAATTCAGCCACTGAAGAATATCCTGCTAGCATCGAAACGTCAGCCCCACTTACTATTACACATTATCTTACACAGGGCTCCTTCATGGATAAGCAGTTTATTTACAGTTCTTTGAATTAATTTTAATTTGAAGATCCATAACTTTCAAAAATTCAGTTACCACAAGACAACACTTTCAACCTTTAAATTTTGTGATTGGTATGAATGAAAACTCATTAGCAGAATATGACTTTTGCAATTTTTTTTCCCTTCAGAATCCTAATTTTAGCAACACAGAACTGATGATAATAAACGTATGAGCAGCAGGAAAAGGATGTAAGAAATTACCATGCAGATTATGAAAATCAAATCTACTTATTTTTTTTTCATGGAAATGGGATCAATGGGAGAATGTTAGTGTTACCAAAATGGTAGTCGTAGGGCTAAAACGAAGACTGTCGTTTTCAATTTCAGTTCTGTGTACGGACATCGTCTTGAAACAAACTTATGAAATCACATGGATATTTCAAAACTATTTGAACCCTACAGCCATAAGCTGCATGTTTTGCTGGCAGCAGGTTGGAATGTAGGTCTACTTCACAATATATGACAATCTTTGCTGACAAAATGCAACTTTGTCATTACCTCACATAATTTTCAGAGGGTCGTGGAATATATGCTATTCCAATATATTCCCCTACCACTAGAACAATTTTAATTTTGGGAATATGTGTACAAATAGCTCCTGGTTTTGAAGTTCATGCAATTAGCTCTTTATTGTAGATCTCAACATCATAATTTCAACTTAAGTGCCAGCTTTTTGCAATGAGGTTTAATAATTAATTTTGTCAATCCTGTTTGATACTCTATAAATATAATTCATTTGCATGATTAAATTTTGCTACCATAAAGTGCACTCTCTATTTTGAGAAAATTTGGGACTGGTAATATTGCCAACCAAATACAAAAGCTGCTTTATGAGAGAGCAATATACTCGTGGACTGTTCGGTTTCTCAGAAACTAGTTTGGCTTCTAAGGAATCACCTTGTAAATTTAAAATATTTGTCAACAAGCCTCAAATCGGAAAATGAAAAAAAAAAAAAGAACAGTAAAACAATGGAATTTAACTTTATCCACTCTAATTACTTTTATTGCAACATGAACAGGAAACATGCAAGTTAGGGTAAAAATGGAATGTTAACTTGACAAAACTGTTAAGTGTTTCAAATCTTCAAAACTAACAGAACGAATATCAAAAATCAACAGAAGTCTTTTCCATACAAAACGTCTTTTAGAAATGTCTGATCTGAACTTTTGAGCAAAGGGCAGCATTTAAAACTTCCAAAATTTCAACTTGACAGTTTGACAACAAATTCCAGTGAGATGAGTCAGTAAGCATTAGTTATGTAATCCAGAAAAGGTGGAAAGTTTTCACTCAGTCTAATGAACTTGGCAGCTCCTGGCATCCTTCTCTCCAGCTTGACTGAAGGTCCAGGCCAACCATAGACCAGATGAGAACTGCGGTGAAGTCTTCAAGTAAAGTAATTGGAGTGGATACGCGAAGGAGACTCTCTACTTGGACCTGGCCCTCATCTTTCTTCTTTTTCGCTTCAGTCTAAATAAAAGAAATAATCAACATCATTAATGGCTGGGATGAAAACTACAAGTGAACAAAAACCTCTGAAGAGATGCTAAAAAGAAAAATTCAATGCCTCCATTACTTCAAATTGGCACAACTTATTGTTTCAGAGAGCAATTTTTGGGGGGGTTGAAAATTTTGTTCCAACTAATTCAACCTTTCAGATGGTACTGTGAATCACATTTGAGGAAAGGCTGAACCTTCATCAGACATGTTTTGGAACCTCTTATTCAGGTTTTGCCAGGTATGATTATTGTATGGTTGTACCTCAGAGAATAATTTAATACAAAAAAAATGTCAAAAGAGGTTTTGAAGGCAATGAAGTTTTGTCTCCTATAAAAAATACTATGGTTCCTGTGTGCAAAACCTGCTGTACATCTTTGCACTTGTTAACAGTTTGACCATTTTGATTTCCATGTTGCGCTGCAAATTATTCTCTGTACCAAATTCTTTTTTTCTAACACAATTTTACTTCAAATGTTGTCAGTTATATAATGTAGAAGGAAACTTCTACATGCTTAAGAAAATGTATTGAACAGCTGAAAGGGTGGTATTATTACTGATTACAACAGTCTATCAAAGTCAAGTCAACTCACCAAATTGACAAATTTTATACAATCCAAGAATAATGCTGTGGGCATGTGACTGGTAATAAAACTGCAAGGACACTACGCTCTCTTTACTCAGTAGAAATTTTACTGTTGTATTTCATGATTTCCAAGTTCTGAAAGTGGATTACTTTCAAACTAACTCACTGATAGCAAAATGTTCAGTGGGTGCTCTTTGCTTAACTGAAATCTGCAAAACCCCTGTGAATACTTACCTCCTCATTCTCTTCTTACGCCACTGAAAATGAGAAAGAAAAATGTGGAACAGTTAAGAAATGAGCTTGTTAAAAGGCAGTGAGTGGCAAGGCCATGGAATGTTGTGTCAAAGTCTGTAAAGCACAAGTTTATGAATGTTCCCTTACTAAATTCTATGCTACCTGTGAAGAAACTGCTATATGTCTTTGCACTTGTACTTAGCAATTTGCCCATGTTGTGATGCGACACCAGATAAACATGAAAAATTTACAGACCACCACCACATGACCATTTTCCATTAGCGACATTGTTTCCTGATAACGTTGATTGTCTGAAGCCAAATATATAATATTTGTAGGCAAAATCTGAGTAGGCCTAATTAGACATTTTTTTATGATCAACTAACTGCCATTTTCAGATGCAAATGGATTTGGCACATTACATTTAATTCAGGGAATTTTACAATATTACTTATTTTGGTCTTAATCCAAGTCCTTGAGTCCTGACTGTCCAAGCCCTTCACATCTGATTCCCCGTCCTGGTTGTGCACAGCAGAGTCTCAGTCCTTGATTAATGGAGTCTTTATTCAGACTTGATTACTACACTGACACAAACACGCCAACTTGACATTCAACAGAAATGAAAAAATACAGGGCACATATTTAGGCTTAGCCTCTAGAGGGTAATGATTTTACTTGATCAGCTATGTGGATTCATTGCAGAACCAGATCAAGGCATCTTCCATTTACTAATTAGGCCTAGGGCTTTTACAGCAGTTAGGGCCTGGTTCACGTTATGTACCATTGGGCAAGTTTTGTTATCAAAACTTTCAATCTTACAATATGAGACCGTTCACACTACATGCGATCGATAGCATGTGAAACAAAGAAAATGAAACAATTCCAATTTTTGTTGTATGATGTGTCACACTGTGATGTTTTGATTAAATTGTTTAATCAGAATCGTCTATGGAGAACAAACTTAATGCCTAAACTTTTATATTTCTACTATGCTTTAGTGAAGAACATCTGGAATTGTGAGTTCAAGATCCCTGAATTGTGGGATGTGCAAAGCAGGTCATACACAGACGTCAAAAACAAGGAGTGCGATGAAGGCAATTGCCACAGTGAAAAGGATGTTGATTGATCCATCCATCCATAACCACAACCCTCCAGGCTATACATTTGTCCCTTCTATACAACAAAGCTGAATAAACTAGCTCAATTTTATTTAAAATAATCAATACATCTTTATATCTTTGCCGACATGATGCGTTGTTATGGAGTTAAGTGAAGTTAAGACATATATTTCTAGGCCTACACCATTCTTGTCCACTGCAAGAGCGGCATTTCAATGATGCATTTATCGAATAAGTTGATCGCATGCAGTGGATATTTTGTTTTTATTGAATCCTATGCTATCGAATCTAATGTAGTGTGAACAGTGCTTTTAGTTTTAGGCTGAGATTTTGGGTTGTTCTCAAATAATTTTGGGAACGACAATTCACTTCCTTGCATATTTAAAGTCTACTTTGTAAAGGACTTTAACATGGTTAGTTTTTTAATTGAGAAGGCTTCAGAAAGACTAGGCCTTACCTTAGCTAGCCTGCGGTATAAATATGCTTAAACGGAAGAATCCGACCAGGGTAATATTGGGCCTAGGCTAAGTAACACTTGATTCACTTAGCCTAGGGGCCTAGGCTAGTGGTATCAAAGTGAAAGACTACGAAATGTGCTGACTAGCAAAGATACATCCCTAGTATTTTACCAAATGGGAAACTTCAGTTACACGAACTGCAGACAATTAATCACTGAATGTTTCATAGTTATAGGCCTACCTGTAAACTTGCATAGACATGGCCCATTATAGAAGCTGCCATTATATTAACTTTGACCTAACACAACAATTTCTGAAAGACGGCATGATCGATAGAAAATGTGAAATAAAAACACTTAAAATACTGAAATTACCTTAGCCCTCATTTCAGAAGGTTTTTGAGTAAACCTTCAGTCGTTAATGATCACAAACACTCACGACTGGTTGTGATTTTACAGGATTTTTATCATTGGTACTTCACAGGTATACACACTTCAACAAGGTGCGTATAAAAAGGACGAGCAGCGAGAGATCATTTCTAACCTCGATCAAGGCTACATTTCTACGAAAATACACATGGGCCACTCTAATTGATCTATGTCTATAAATTTTATCAATATTAATTTAATACTTTTTAAAGACTATTGACATTAAAAATTATACAAATTATACTCATTTTGCATTTTTCTGCTTGCATTTTATTTAATTACATTTTACAAATAGAATACTGTACTATCACATCATGGCGACTACCATGGAGCTTGAAGCCGAGATCAAGAAGGAACCTGACGAAGATAATTCTGCAAATGCGATGGACAAACAAACATTAGCAGCCGTTCTTCTATTTTTGAAAAAGAACAACCTGAGGGTACGTTGTAGTATTCTTGGTGTATTCTGACCGTTATTTCCCATTGACATTTGTATTAGGCCTAAGTTAGGCCTAGTAGTAGTATAGTAAAGGCTTCTTAATTGACGCACCCTCGTAATTGACGCACCTTCAAATATTACCAGCAACGATACAGCAGGCCACCTAAACTTTTTTTCAGTCAAGCAGAATTACATATTTCATGAGTTTGAATCCATGTCAGCTATTTGCTTACCAATTTATATTTTTTTATAAAGCTTTTAACACCCTCCCCAAGTTTTGCTCGTTTTGGAGGCATTTGGAAATCGTACCCCGATTTGTGTCTTATTTATTGGTTTCATTAGTATTTACCAATGAAAGTGCAATTTTTCGTCTATAGGGCCCCATTGGAAATAGGCAGACGTTCTGTCAGCCCAATGGGTTAAGCTCCTGTTATTCTTTGTGTTCTTTCAATTCCGTCCTATTTGTCTATTATATTTTGTAATATTTTTGTATTTTGAACAATCTGAGTGCGAATAAAACAAACAAACCCCTAAGTAAAATTAACCAACATTACCTCAATATGATACCACTACTCTCTGGGACCTGTCTGAGCTTAGAGGCTCAGAGCATAGCAAACAGCATCCAAAGTCAATGGATGTTTACTAAGTCCTACACTACAGTGAGCTAATCGACGAATGTGTCAATTTAGGGGCATGAAAGAACTTGACACGGCAGACATTTTGTGGTCAAATTCTGCTCAGTTGTACGGTGCATAAGCACAGAACCTTAAATATTTTAGATCATTACATTTCTGAGGAACTACACATATGAAAAACACATACAGTTGAGTGATTTGGATTTAGACATTGTTGATCAAATCCTTAAGTGCGTTTATGAGCAATCATGAGCCCACCATGCTACTAGTAGTAGTAGTAGCATGGACACTGCAAAGTTTGGACACCTAAGCCTTAAAACACCCCAAGACTATAACTTCCTTTTATTGACAAATATGTAAGTACCTGCTTGCACACAGGTCATTTTGGAGAGAAAATAACTGTAGCTTTGTAGTTTTTCGTGAAATTTGCTCTTGCTGTAGGTTTTCATGGGGAAATCGTGTATTTCTTAGGGGTGTCCGAACTTTGCAATGTTCCAAACTTCGCAATACTGACTACAGTATACTGCTGTAGTCAAACAGTAACACTTACACAGTAACCGTGCAGCCTAACTAGGTAAAGAACAACGTTACAGTTAAACTTATTAAAAAAGTTACCTTAAAAGACGATAAATAATTTTTCAAACATGATTTCAAAATATGAGAACGCCAATGTTGCGTTTGACAGAGAAATAATTTTTTGAACGTTTAGGATGGATATTTCCCTTATATAAGCCTTTATTAAGCCTTTTTTATGATTATTATTTCAAATATTCCTTGAACAGTAGTGAACTTGACGTCACCTTCGCAAATGCAGATTGTATTTGTTATAAATAACCTTATCATGGAGCAAAACGAATAATCTGTTAGTGTTAGCATTTCCTGAAAATTTGATCAAATTCTGATCCTCTCCATCCTAGTGTTTTGGTACAGTTACGGTGATGATAGAACATAGTTGTAGTCCTTGAAGTTGAACAATGCAACGTTATGTCAGAGTTTTCATGAAAACGACAAATGTCCATTGAGTCTCCATTGTGTGGTGGCGGCACAGTTGCAGTGGATATAGAAGTTTTATTTGAGAACAACATAAAAAATATTTCAAACCGTAATATATTTCAATCAAATAATATTTCCCAATGCTGCTTAAGGGAGCTATTTGTAAGTGTCACTAAATTGTGTAAGCTGAAGTTGGTATTTTGGTTCCCTTGTTCCATTGAAGTTATTAACAAATGTGTGTGACTAAACATCATGACAACAAGAACCCTAACCTACTGTAATATTATATGAACTACCTATATAGCTCAACAATACCCTCCCTAGGACCGTTCACCACCCTCTGCATATGTATATTCACCAAGCATCATTCCCTACAGTAAACAGTAAGCACCTTGTGTACACTCTTTCTCTTTTTCCATCTCATCATCTCAACGATACCGAATAAACATAATCTTATAATTGAACCATAAGTGAAGCCCTTCTCATCTGGTGTCATCATTGTGTACAGTACTTCAAATTGTTTCACTGCAATTTGGTACTATTACACCTACTTCCTTTTGAAAGTTGTTGTAATGTTTGTACAATATCTTTTCTATTTGTAGGCTACAGAGGAGTTGTTGAAGAGAGAAGCTAAAGTTGACGGAGAATCCGCTAATCACTCAAGCACACGGTCTGAGCAGGAAGTCTCTTCTGTCCTCTCAGCTTATCAGAGGTCTGTTGCAGTCACCTTCAGTTTTGTTTCTAAACATCTTGGTTGCTTAACTTGTAAATTAGTAGCTATAATAATGTATTTTCTCTCTTTTTTTCTCATGTTACTAGCATAAATTTAATTAAAATGACATTCTGACTCAATTCATCTTGAAAAGACATTTCTGAGGTTTCCCATTTGTTTTGTACATTGCCGTTACAAGATATTGAAAGCCAATCACTATTGAAACAAAAAAATCTGTTAAGAGAAATCATGCAAGAAAGGTTTTCCAATGAAACAGCTACATGAGAGGACAATTGATACCCAGAGCAAAACATTACTTTTGACTTTTGATGAGGACTCATTAATAAATTATTCTGCCATTGCATTAATAAACGATACATGTTGATGATTGAGGTGTTCCATATTATATGGACAATATAACAGCGTTTAATAATGGATTTGTTTATTTTCAGTGAGGGAGACCCATCTCTTTATGAAGCGAATTACAGAAGCTTAAAGCATATTATAGAAACCGCTCTTGATTCAAGAAAGGTATGTACAGCTGAACCCTGTACTAATAATGAAATAGTTCAATGCGAGGCCCCGATAACAAGGTCTCGCATGGGCTTGGCGTTTATAATATCGATATTCTATTTGAGTCCTATTCATAGTTTCACGAGAGAAAGGAAAGGCCACGTTATTGCAGCATTTGGGACTTTTATATTGTTTAAGCTGAACCTCCGGAATATATGTAAATGATGTCATCTAAAAAAGAGAATCTCCTTTGGCCAACTTCATTCATAAAATCTTAAGTTTTAGGCGGTATGTCGTATGTGTAGCCAATGTAGAGGTACCTGCAATTGCTGAAAGAGTTAGATGGTTTACAGTAAATAATTGATATGCTTCTGAATAAAGTTTCCTCCAATCAGTGCATATCTGTGTTTAGTTTTTATTTTGACATGTCTTACAGCCGCATTTTGCGTTTGGTCACCGTTTTCTACTTTTTTGACAAGTCCATCAAGTTTTTTACATATATCAATCACAAAACAGCAAACTAAGATATTAGCCAAGTTTTTCCCTGCCAACAACGTTAATTGGCGAGTACTTAAGGATATTTGCAGATAATGAGAAGAGTGTCCACGACAAATTCCACATATGAAATTAATCGCATACAGTTCCCCCAAACCCACTAGTTTGAATTCAACCAATCAGAGATGCAGGTTGAGTTATGAGCCGTTGCTAAAAAATAGATTCAAGACTGCGTTGGTACAACCAGGGAGTTGTTATGGAACTCCCTGGTACAACTGCCATATAGACTGTACACAAATCAAGCATGGTGTTATATTACGTATTGGTCAATGACGTCCGTAGTGTTTAAATATTCATATTATGGGCGAGGTTTATTGGGATCCCAACGGAAAATATCTTGGAGAAAAACAAAGTTGAAAGTTGCAAATTTTTCGACTTTTATGCCACCATTTGAAGTAAGATTTAAATAGATAAGCTAGTTATGTATGTTGTTAGAGCATAGTGGAGTCAGTGAGGTTGAGAAAAATCATAGAAAAGGACGCAAAATGCTGCTTTAAGTACATCAAATTGTTGTCAGAAGTTTTTGATGAAGCTTGTCCTGTAGGCTCTTCTATACTTTGGATAATTCATGATAACCACTTCAACTCATCATCCATATTCTGCTATTGTGTCTATTATTATTGTTTATGTCTTTTCACCTTCATCTTCCCCCCCCCCCCCCCCCCCTCAAAAGTACCTTCCTACGCCACTGAAAAGGTGGGGGTTACAAAGCAGCAGTCGGAATTTTCTGGCTTCAAAACCCATCTCACCCGATTTTCAGCCCCCCCCCCCCCCCCCCCCCCCACCCCACACCTCCTCATTTTCAAATCTGACAATTTTACCTGAAGTTGTGTCTTTTCTTTGTTTCTACAGGTGGAACAGACTCAACTCTTGTACCCTGTGTACGTTCACATGTACCTAGAGTTGGTATATAATGGCCACGAACATGCAGGTGAGTACTTCTAGCTATTATTAAACTGCTTGATCAGAGTTATTGCATTCTCTACCCATTTATATTTTAGAAATAAATCGGGATAAAAGTCTCTCATATTGCAAAATAGTTACGGGCTCTCATCTGTGACAGGACACATTTGGAAGAAAAATATACAATGAACGACAGTAAAACTGACTGGGAAATTATAGATAAAGGGAAAGAGCAAAGATCTGTGTGGCTAGAACAGGATTTGAACCAGTGACCCCTGAGTTCTTCTCCATGAAGAGAAAATGGACAGCACTTGTCACTGCGCTGAATGCTGTCATAATTCTGGCAAGACTCTGGCCTTTTTTTCGGCAGCGTATCTTTCTTGATGACTTCTGACACTGTGTGTATTGTCACCAATAGGTGCATTATGACTTACTGTATTTTTCCCATTTGACTTGGAAAATTAGTAAATTATCATTTCCCCTAATTCTTTGCTATTTCTTTGTCATGTTCCTGGTTCTCTAATTGCTTTTCAACTATCTATAGATTATGAAATGGAATAAATTTTTCCCTGACTGTGGGTATTTATTGTTTTTTATCTTTATTTTATTTATTTTTTTTGTGTCTGTGGTTGCCATCAGCGATAAAATTATTCCAAGCATTCCAGAATGAGCAGGAGGATTACCATCAGGACGATCTTGTTCAGCTTGCCACGGTAACCAAGAAAGAACACATGAGACACAGTGAACTGATCATGAATCTCAGGTAAAGTAGATTTTAAGTACAATTTAAGTGCAGTTTTAAGTACAATTTAAATGTACATTTAAGGCACCTATACAACACAGTAGCAGATGTGCCACAAGATCTGTTATTTTTGTCCTACAAGTTCTTTTGGGCCCAAACGAACAATGTACAATCGGCAAGTAATTAACCTCATCAAGATATCAATAAACATATTCAGCCCTGAGTGTTATATGTTATATAGTCATTGTATTGTCTTGGTTTGTTACTGTTTTCTAAGTTGTTCTGTATTGGAAACAGACTTTTTTAAAGGCATAAATTCTTGTGAAATTAGTCATTAATCTCTGTTGAATATGTTTAAAACAACCATACAACCCCAGACTAGTGACTAGATTTTTGTTACATACGCACATTGTGGAAATATATCTCTCGTTAGTAGCGGTGCAGTCAGCTAGCAATTTAATCATTTAAATCAGTAAAATTCTTCAACCCAAATCGTTAGATGCAAATTTGACTAGACCTATGTTCTTCCAGTTTCAGTCTTGTAAACGTTCTTTTCTCAATGCATTCCCCCCCCCCCCCCCCCTTTGAAATTGATCTTGAACCTCAGGTGAATGCATTTAGATTGATACTACCGAACCCTCAAGGCATTGTTTCTTTTAACAACTCTACTGCTCAAATCACACAACGGGTAACCTTTGGTGGGTGAGTTTTGGTCAACAAGGGCACTGCCACAGCATGGCCTTAAGGTTGTTATTTATTTGCATTGGGTCATAGTATTTCGTGGAATAACTTCACACATAAGAGCTAACAAACTAGCGATAAGCCAATCGCTTATTTATTTAATATAATATGTTCCAAATGGTATTTTGATACAGTGTATGGGGTTATTGCCAGATCTGAGAGAAGTTTTGCCATAAACTTTCCTTGTGATACACAGCCTTTGAAAACATGTCCTATCAAACTTTGAAAAATTCATATTGACTAAGTCACTACCGCTCTCACATATATATCAAACTTTAATACCTATTACTACCCTCGATTAGTTAATCCAATATCGGTTCTGTTTGTTTATCATTTTACAACTTCTTTGAATTTTGACGATGATTGTCTGTTTTATCATCTTAGGAATTGGACTTTGATCAACCAGAAGATTGTTAAAAAACGCTCATAAATGTGGTTTTGTGGAAGTAAATAGACTTTTTATACGTTCATGAAGCACTGCTACTTTCAATGTGTAAACCCGTTTTCAATAATATTTACCCAATTCACATATTTTATGGCAGTGAGAGATACTAAGGATGTGTTTATCTAGCCACAGACATGACTGAGCCAAACTTTATTCATTTATTTTACAGCTTCTTTGAAGTTCACAGATGATTGTCTCTAGTTCATTTTTAGAGATTGAACTTTGATGAACCTGAAAATCAATTTAAAACCATGTTATATATAGTTTTGTTGAAGGAAATCTTTCTTTTCATAAGATAGGAGGAGCACTGCTACTCTGATTGGATAAAACACTCTTCAGTGCTGTCAATGTGAACTTCATAGTTAAGCATAAGAACTTGCATGTAATCTTTTATCACAGATATAGACAGAACCAGATAAGAATATACTGGACTTGCTTATGTGCAGAATGGGGTGGAGAGAGGGGGGGGGGGGGGGGGGGGGGGG
>KN892314.1:0-38849 GCA_000934455.1 Apostichopus parvimensis
AGGGGTTCCCTTTTGCAGTTTTTTTTAAGTCGAGTGTGGGGGCTAATGGTGATGTATATTGCCACAGTATTTGCAGAAAGTTGTGGTTTATTAATTAGCAATTTTGATTAAAAAAATAAAAGTTACAGGATGTCTGTATAGATGCAACATTAATCTTGTAATGTTATTGAACATTAAGAACATGGCTAGTGCAGGATGTATATAAAGTACTCTAGTAGCATCTTTGTTACTTTTTGGAGAAATGACTGTTTAACATTAGGGTGCCCCATCAATTCAAGAGGCTGTATTGCTTGTACTGAAGTCTAATCAAACAGACCATTAGGTCAACTCCTCGGAAGCAATACTTATTTCAGTCGGAAAACATTTAGACTCCAATGGCACTCAAATAGCATGTTTACAATGCATTAAAAACGAATATATGGGTTATCGGATGTTCATTCATACTTAGTAAAGATTCCTAAATCCTATTGGTCCATTCAGGTCAGCTGACCGTGGTTAATCCTGTGAGTAACGCACGGTAAAATTACGGGGCATCACTGTAATAAATCTTTGGTTATATGTAACCAAAAATGTTTTGTTTTATGATTTTTCCCCCACACAAATGGTAGTGTATGAATGAACGGGGTTAATCAACGGTCTAGCGTGCGTTACTCACATGATTAATGCACTCCGGGTGTTAATGCTATCGCTGGATGAAACCAGGCTCCGCCCTCGTGCATCGCTTGCATTATCCCCCTATCGTGCATTAATCCTGTGAGTAACGCACGCTAGACCGTTGATTAACCCCTTATTGTTCGTACAGGTTCAAGCACATGCTTGATAGAGCTTGTTGAATTTGTGAAACAATGGATTAATGTTAACAGCTAAAGACTGGAATAAAGTGCAGACATATTACTTAAATTCAGCCTTACAGGGATCAATTTTACTTTTTTAGTCAAGTGAATAGAATACAGTAGTTTTAAACCTGAAAATCTTGAAAACTTGTAAAGATATATTAAAGATTTTTTTTTTTCAAAGTTGCTTGTTTGTTGTACCTTTACAGACTGCTTAAAGTGATCCTCAAAATGTAGTTTATGCCAGAATAACCCAAATTAACTTTGCCCCCGTATCTCCAGTTCTCATGAATATGCACACACTTTCCCTTCTACCCAACCTATAAGAATTGGAAGTTAACATTTTAGCAAATTGTCCCCCCCCCCCCTCTACCCCTATGACCTACATACAGGTTACTGCCCTCTTGTATTCCTTCCAATTCTACAATTCACTTTTCTTTTTCATTTTTGCACATCTTGTTTATCAGGATATTGTTTCCTGTTTTGTTTTTTGCATAGCATTCTTTTCCACAACTTTGAAAACATTTGTATTTGGTCTAATTTCACCATCATCAGTTTCTTTGAATTTAATATTGTCTGGATTCCCCTCCAACCCCCCACCTCTCTCTCCCTCCATGTGAAAAATTGGAAAACTTTTAATGGGAGAAGTACAGAGATGCCCTTCTGTAGGTTGGTAATAAAATACCTCAGTTGTGGGCGAGCTACTTTACTCAAGCGACTATGACGTTTTAGGACTGACTCAAAAAAATGTTTTTCTCATGCATCCAGTGTAACATCTACTAGCTTTGTCGTTTGGGATTAGTTCCAAAATTAATGAACCTTTTCGACAATGAGATATGAGCCCATATAGGCTTTTACTATGAGGAGTGAGCTGGCAAAATCCCATGATGAAATCCCTGTTCCCCCCATTCCACTCTTCCCATACCCCCCCCCCACCGCCCCCCTACTATCTTAACATTCATAGCCAAGTTGAAGTTCTACAAAAAAGAGCTGGATAAATGAAGGATGATGTATCTGTTTTTAAACTGTCATATTAATTTTCAGTGGTCATTTTGCTTGGTATTTCTATGCACAAGTTAATTATTAAAATTTTAGTGGAAGCTGCATTGCTGTTGAGCTTGAATCGAGTGTTTTCTCAAACGCCCTGGAAGTATCCAGTCAAAGAATTTAAGTGGATAGAATTTTCAGTCATAATTTAAGGGAATGTTTTATTCATTTCTACATAAACTCACTGGTAGTAAACAGAATAGTTCAGGAGTGATGTTAATTGAACTTTGTGAACAAGGAACACACATGTACAAGCATGAATTTTCTTTCACTTCCAGCTCACTGCTTTCAAGAAAATGTTTGTGTGAAAGTTTTATCATCATCACCACGAACCAAAAGTTTAACGTCGTCCGAGCAAACCAGTTGTCACGTTCTACCTTGCTCATTCAAATTTTGCATCCCTTGTGTTGCATAATTGGATGCATCGGAATATGAATACAACACATACCAAATTCATCGTTATTACAGTACATAGAATTCCCTTTAGGCAAAAGTTGAAACCCTGTCCAAGGTCAAAAACCAGAAGCATCAAAAAGAAAGGAAGAAAGAAAGAACTTAATAAACAAGAGAAAGGAACAATTCCAAATCATAACAATTTTGTCAACAGCATGAATAAATGGCATGCAATTTTAACCATTATGCTAACATACAGTAGATTAAAGTTCTTCTGTCACAGATCATAAGATAAGTTCCTCTCTGAACGTAGCTTTTACAGCTGTCCTGTGTAGTCCATGTTAACATGTTTTTTAGACCTTTGAATACCCTCGGACTTCAAACATAGTACTGAGAGTCAGCACTGTTACCCTCGGATTTTAAACATAATACTGAGAGTCAGTACTGTTACCCTCTGACTTCAAACATAGCACTGTGAGTCAGTACTGTTACCCTCGGACTTCAAACATAGCACTGTGAGTCAGCACTGTTACCCTCGGACTACAAACATAGTACTGAGAGTCAGTACTGTTACCCTCTGACTTCAAACATAGTACTGTGAGTCAGTACTGTTACCCTCGGACTTCAAACATAGCACTGTGAGTCAGCACTGTTACCCTCGGACTTCAAACATAGTACTGAGAGTCAGCCCTGTTACCCTCGGACTTCATACATAGTACTGAGAGTCAGCACTGTTACCCTCGGACTTCAAACATAGTACTGAGAGTCGGCACTGTTACCATCGGACTTCAAACATAGTACTGAGAGTCAGTACTGGTGTGTCGAATATACAGGCGAATGCATGTAGAAAAGTTGTTAATCTTAGCTTGGAATTTTGCTGATGTTTTCTCCATCAGAAAACAATAACAAAAGCTTGGCATAAGGAAAGTAGTATATAAAGTCCAAGTTAGCTGAAGCATGGAATGGGGGAAGAAATCTATAAACTATTTCTTGTTTTAAAAAAAAAAATAGGCAATTTGCGGGAATTTTCTATAAATCCACCATAACTTTGACAATTTTAATTTTCTTTATGAATTGATTGTATTTCTTGGGGTATTCTAACAAAGCAATGTAATATCCATAGATAATTGAGTCTCTGTGGAGTGTTTGAGTTATTGACCTTTTGTTAGAACGCAGAAGACTTTATGTCTGACAATTGTATTATTTTGTGTAATTTTAAACCTTGCTCGTTAGTTTATCATTCCAGACTGTTTTAGTCGAACTAACGTAACAGGTTGCATGTCCTGGTACTGTGTTAATTATCTTTAATTGTGGAGTATGATAACATTTGCTGGCAAATTCAACAGAAAATGCATCTTTAATATGCCATAAAGTACACTTTGGAAATTTCCTTTAAATTTTTAATTCATTCTGTAAAATGAGCACCCTGTTTCATCTCGGGTGAATTATCAGATGGAATTTCATAGCTTGTCTGTAATGTCACCTAGAGCTACTTAATATAACTTCTTTTCCTATACATCGGCCTACTGTACATACAGCAGCATTATTTTTTAACCAAAACTTGTTTCCACTCATTTATTCCCTTTGCATTGTACTTAATGAGCTTAACGATTTAAGTTTAAACAGTATGAAATTGTTAGGAAAATGTTTGATATCGAAATAGTTGGCTTGCATATGATTAAACAGCTGCCTTGTTGCAACTAATTTGCTAAAATAGCACATTTGGTATTCTCTGTCGGAGGCAAACGGAATCTATGCGATGGTGGTGGTGTGTGTGTGTGCGCACCTTTTTTATTCTGACTGAGGACTTGAACAAAAGAATTTCAAGTGTTCAATAGAATCCACATGTCCTCAGATGAATTCTTTTGTCCAGGGGCATTGTTAAGGTGAGGGTACCTGGATTTGAATGATGGGAAAAACAATGGGGTCCTCAGTCTGAATGTACAGTGAAACACACCTGAAGGTGTGTGTGAATATGACACTTGGTTGTAAACACCATAACTCAAAAAGCATATGGTGGATTAACTTCATACTTGGTGTGTGGAAGCACCTTATTGAGTACAAGAACAAGAAGGGGCTCTATAGGTCTTCAGCAAAACATGCAGGCATCCAGGGAAAGAAATCTGCTTCAAAGAGCTTATGTTTTTGCTTTGAGCGCACTCAAGCAGGCCCTTCTCAGCTTTCACTCTCTGAGCTTCAAGGTTTCAGCATGGTATATCAAATGGTGGGGGAAAATTGGCTCAAGGGTTCAATAGGTTATCTCAATTTAATTCGCTCCTCGCTTACCTGTCTCCTCACAACCTTAGCACCCGTTCTACTGAGCCTATAGTGTCCTTGGTAACCCTTTAACACTGTGCGCCCTCTATGACCGACTCACCGCTCATTGCCCCTCCTTCTCATTCTACCATTTTAAGTGCCTACACACGTTTCTTCGATCGGAATATTTCCTTCGGATTTTGTCCTTGCAGTAGCAGAAGTCTGGGAGTTTTTCCTTCCATCGGGTTCTAGATATATCCTAGACGTCCTTTCTAGCCGGATAAGTATCCTTTTCTTGTATAGGGAGGGATTTTGGGGCTGTTTTGTTAGAGCAACCTTCATACAAAGGTTTCTCCTTGCTGTTGTTTCGCGGGTAGCAGTTCTGCAAACTGCACCTTTCCCCCATTTTGTTACTCACGCTACGTGCGTTATTTTTGTATGTACATGTTTTATATATTTACATGTTATTGTGTTGTATATGGGTTTTACTTCCTTGTTTAGTTGTTTTCCTTCTTGTTGCTCTCTTCCAACATTGGTGTTCTAGACCGTTTTCGCAGCGTAGTTTGTAAGCCCGAGCCTCTAGGAGGCACGTTGTTAAGATAACCATACGTAATTCTGCCCTCTGCTAGCTTATTCCCCTCCCCTCACTCTTCCTGTCACTCTTGTTAGTTTCACTAACCTGTCATTAAGGCTTCGTGAAATAGTTCTTTCGTTAACTTGAGGTTTCATTCGCGTAGTTAAAATGCATCAATTTCTTTGAGTAAAATTTGTTTGTCAGTTTGTTCCTGATAAATTTTAATCATATTTTGATCAAATTACTCTCTGATGAAGTAATTGTGAACAGTGATGACAATTACATCACTCCTCTGTTCATATGTCTCCCGTACAGTATAATTCAGTTTGCACTCCGATCTATCTAGCACACAAACTGGTAACGTTCTTGCACTGCGCCATCAATGACCTGCTATTAGGGTCATCGTCCTCTTATTACGAATCTTATACACAATACTTATATACGAATCTTATGCACAATTACAGCAGTCTGGTTTCATGCTATACTTTTCTTTTTCTTTTTTTAATATTTTTTTTATATATATATTTTTTTATAATAACACCTACTACAAATCCAGGGTTGTCTTGAACCAAATTTTTGCTGAATGTTCTTGCACAAAAATTAGGTTGCAGTATAAAAGAAAAAGAAGAAAAATATTTTAAAGTTTACTTACATGATGACTAATGATAAGAGTTGCTGTTAGTGCTAGTATTTCTGGAACTTGAAACCAACAGAGGCGTAAGAAAGAAAAGTAAAAGGTGGAAGCCAAAAAATTTTCTCTCTCTTTCCATTAACATGTATATTACTCCGTATGACACAGGTACTCTTAGAATGCATTTTAAAACCACTTGACACAATTACAGTTCATTGTGTGCGCTCATTTTGGAGCTAGGATGATGAAGATGATGATGATGATGATAATGATGATGAATAAAATGGCTCGGATATGTTGGTGGAGTAGAGAGGCAAACGTAAGCACCAGAAGTGGCAGCAGGTCAATTGATGCCTGCCATCTTCACCAGTCAGTAGGACTGATTTTTTTCTTTTCCTTTTTTTTTGTAAATTGTGAGTTCTTGTTGAGAACAGATCAAAATAACGGTATTTCTCTTGGCAGAGAGATGCTATACTAAAACTCTAAGCCCATGTCGGGGGTTCCAATGGTAACTATATTTCTCTTGGCAGAGAGATGCTATACTACAAAACTAAGCCCATTTCGTGCGTTCCTACGGTTCCTTTTGTCAATTCTTTCTGTTAATTAAGTTGAATTGTGCAATTTCAATCATAGTTTCCTTGTTTCTCATTAGGAGCAGCCTTTTTATTTCTTGCTGGATGCAAAAGGAATCTATGCTATGGTGATGGCATGTATGTGTATCTAACATCTGCTTGTAAACAAGGTAACCCCAAAAGTTCACATAGGGTTAACTTCCTGCTCGGTATTGATCCATCTTGTGACATACATGAACCCTGCTCATTTTCTGTGAAGGTCAAAGGTCATTCGAGGTCAAAGTCTGTAAACCTTGTAAACATGAAAGATCAGAAAAGTTCCATTTTTTGTTGAAGTTCATACTTGGTATGTAGATCCCCCTCACCCCTCCCATTGGTGAGTACAAGAACCCAGAGGTCAAAGGTGATTTGCAGTCAACATACATAGAGTTAGAGTCTGAACGCTTGTAAACAGGACAACTCAAAAAATGACACAAAAATCACCAAAACACAGAGCTGGCTTTCTGATTATCTCAATACATAAACCACATCTTTAGGTGTTGTAACATGCTGTTTGTCCTCATTGCACAGTACTCTTATCAGCATCCGAAAGGATGCATAATGTCTTGTAACGCTATCTTGTCAAGATATCTAGTCGATATTGAGAACTAACAGTTGTTTATTTTTGGCATAGCTAAATAATGTTTCACTGGCATAATTAATTTTGTCTCTAATGTAGGCTAGAATTCATTCACCACGATTTGAGTATTTTTTTTTTCAATATACAAACTGTGCCTCCAATTAATTGAAGAAGATTAATTACTGTTTACCGAATCTCACAGCATATGACATAATCTCTGCGTGTCCATATAATTTACATCTTTTATGATTTCCGTCGAACACACAATGCCGCTCTGCTCTCGAGCGAACCTTGTACTGTTTTTAGTCTGTTTGCAGTAATTTTGATACAAGTCTGGTAATTTAACTCAGACATGTGAGGAGGCCATTAACAAATCAGCACCCTAAAGCTAACGAACGATAGCTCTGAAGACTATCAAATCTGTATGCTCACGATTTGCACTCGTACAATATTTGTATGGCCAGGCTTAATCCGCTACTATTTCTCCTCAACTTTGAACATTGCTTAGAATTTGCATTAAAAGTTTCTTCAAAGTAGATTCCATCATCCAGACCTTAAGTATCAGCAAAATCACCTCGCAGACAGACATTGGGGATAGGCTTGTTTTGACTGTTTACATGACTCGGGCGAGGAGAGGGAGAAGGGAGTTTTCAGAGTCAATTATGGGATATACCTATGATTAGTTTTGATCCTTCTCTAGCATACTTTGTAAGAAATTACTGATTCATTTGGAAACTCTTTCAACGGACCACGCTCCCTTGACAGTCCTATAGAATTTTAACTCAGTTCTATTCACGTCTCTCTGTACAACTACATGCACTCAAATCAATACCTAGCTTAGGGCCCCCTCCCCCCCCCCCATTCCCCCATTGACCTAGTACAGGGTTCACTTCCTCATCCTTCAGAAGTATGGTCATTCATAAATACCAAAACCAGTGTGTATTGAAAAATATCTCCACCAGCAGCGAGAATATATTCCTTTTTAGGAAGTTCTTGGTGTACCACATACAGATTATCCTTACGTCCTTAGGGAAATGTGCAAAGTCTTGGATAGGAGATACAGTGTGACTGATTAGGAGAAGATGGTCCATTGCATTTGGTGGATGGTTTTAATGCTTGTTTAAATAATGAACTTAGAAAGGAGAAAAAAGTTAAATTTTTAAGATACATAACACATAATTCGGGTTAGTTCACTTTCACTGGAACCTTGCTTTCGTAATAAGAAATAACCCTTTAAAGATTGGAAAATGATGCGGTCGTCATAATGGCTGGACTACTGTTCAGGATGAAGCGAGCAGATCAATAGGCTAAGCTCCTCGTCAACAGCAAAGCCAGAAATTGTGATTATGAAAACTTCTCATAGCCGCTTGTTTTGTGGAAGTGGTCGTATGGCCAGTTGACCTTGTTTCTTCAAACAGACACATGACAGTATGTTTTTACTAATTCCTGAATGACTAAAAGAGTCGAAACTACACTTCCCAACAGAAACGTTTTCGAACAACATTACTTATCGCTTAGGAAATTGCCATGTTTCACAGCTACATGTCGCCCTCTTCCCTGACTATTCTGCGGTGTCGATTGGTTTGCAGAAGTTTTAGGAGACAATAAATTGTTCTCCTCAGCCGTAGATAGAATGTGTCGGTGATAGTCAGTGGTTTGGGTAAAATTGTTGGAAGTTGGTGATGCCCAAACTTATTTATTTGCCCTAAAAGCAGTCTTGTATTCAAGAGGTGGAGCTGGGGCTAGGGGTGGGGGAATGGTATTGAGCAACTGTTGAACATGCAACCGTCCCCGTTATTAAAAGTTTCAGGTCTTCCTGGGTTGGAAATGATCTTTCATGCTACGGGGATGTTATCACTTAATTCTAGAAAAGTTACAACAACAAAAACAATTGATATGGTTACAAAGTATAGCACAAGTTTGCACTGAAGCATCCCCTATGTACAAAAAAAACAATATGGCCATTCCATTAGGACGGTGTTCAATGCAAAGGGCCACAAGAATCTTCACTGGATGCATGGCTGCATAGAAAATCCTGTGTTCAGGCCTGTGTTAAGCCCTATGTTGTTTGAAACATTGGTCATAGTCTAAACGTGAATAGCTTCAAACAGAAGTTCTGACCCTGCACGCTCAAAAATCATCTTCTCTTTTGTTGGCCTTCGTAGCAACAATAAAATTCTACCTCAAGTCATATAGTACTTATATAAGGTCACCACTACTTCCATCCAATTTCAGAACCAAAAGAAAAATTGGTTAAACTTTTCCAAAGATTCTGCCCGGAGGTTATGAATTTACAAATTAATCTCGGACATTCAGGGAAAGTTAAATCAGACAATTACTCAGTGAGGGGGGAACGTGGTTTGTAGGGTAGCAGTAAGATGCTTGTTGAAGTTTGAAGATGACCGACCATCATTTGGGTTTCTAGCATACTAGAGTCGATAGTGATGGCCAAACATTGTCCACTCTGCTCTGCTTACATGTATATATTCAAGTCACGTCAATCTATTTGGCATTCTGATCAACGAAACATTCCCTTTTTAACTGCACGGTCTGTCTTTTTCATCAATGATGATAGCGTGACAGTGCTACAACATACAGTACTAAATGCAGTACTACTTTACATACAGTTCTTAGTTCTGGAGTACTCCCTCTTCCTTGACATCCATATGTTAGTACTCGCTCTGTTGCAGCATGTAGTTGCTTCTCTGAAATTCTTGTTGATTACTATGGTTGTTGGAAAGGGAGTATAAATAAATGTTTCACTTTTAATTCTCAGAACAGACTAGAAATTCAAGCAGTAGTCAGTGCATATATACAGAATGTCTAGAGAACTTTTTATACTGCCATGAATTTGTCTGTTTAATACTGTTTAATATTCCTTGGTCAGACTTTCTTTCACCACACGTACACTGCTACTTCCCCTCAGAAAGATGTTTTAATTAATCGTTTGCTGGGAATATGATCAACAAAGAAACTTGCATGGCAGACTTTTTTTTCACACTTTTTGCATACTTCTGGAAAAGTACTCTCATCTTTTTTTTTCCATCTGGTTCGTTTTCAGAAGATTTAAAAAGTAATTTGTAACAAATGTCTTACTCTCTCCCTTTGTCCCACACAACTCATAAAAGTTGTAACGATTGTTCGTTAAATCATCCGTTCATCATTACCTTTGTCCCCAAACAGTCCATGCATACATAATAAGATACTGGCAGTGTGCCACGCGTGTGCCATACAAATTATCTTCTAAAGTGGTTGCCACGGCGACGGTGATTAGAATAGGGGCTTGACGAGATGGTATTGAGCTTGCTACAGTATTGTAAGTCCTGTTTGCCTTGATAGTAGTTGTTGAAGAAGTTCTTTTGGATAAAGTTAAGGGGCAGACCGAAGAGAAAAAGTAATTATGAGTTAGTACATCTTTGTAAGGTGGTCGGTTAGGTTGCCATTGTGTTATGAAGGGAAGAGTACATTGTTGCTATTGTGTGAAAGAAGCAGATGAAGTTGGCAGTTGAAAAATTTTCGACAAACTTGGGAGAGAGCATGACAAGAGTATGACCAGAGCAGACAGTCGTGTGAGAAAAACAGTCGGTCGGTAAGTTTCATCGTATTCGGCGTATAATAATATCTGTGATGAGAGGCAATTTATAGTACGAGGAAAAGTGCCACGGAATAAATTGATCCTGTGTGCCTACCAATATTACTTTCTGTGTAGTCATTTTGTAATGGTTGCTATACAGTTATGGAGATGTAAAGGATTTCTGTCCTAGTACAGAATAGTTTGGTAGTTTAATGGAAAAAGTGAGGTACAGGCTCGATGTTATTATTGTCACACTTGCATATTTGTGGCTTTGTAAAAGTTCTTTATTTGCTGACAATTTTATTTTACCTACTAAATGTTATTTTTCACTGTGTTGTGTTTTTTGAACTTCTGTGGGGTTGGCTTTTGTACTGTTACTGACGCTTATAATGACTCATGATATACTGGACAGATCTGGAAGGGTCATGGCAAGGTCCGGTTCTCTCTCGGGTTTCATATCCCAGCAGGCATAGATAATCTTAGGGACCTAAGGACAATAATTCTACACAAGAATGCTGTAACCACCTTCCCCTCAATTGTTGATAGAACAATTAATAAAATACTGGGAAGCAGCTGTTATTTTCATGAATGCAACTTGACCTTATAAACTAGAAAACCCTATGTATTGGACACAGTTATCCATCATACAGACAGTTTATATGGCTGGGTTTCCTTTGATCAATTTTTCATGCTCTCCTATATGCCAGGGGCACAACCACATACATGTATACTTCTGATGTACTTGAGTTAAAGAGTAGGACCATTTTGCATCTAAGCACCTTCCATTTTACCAAATTTGCTCAAAGGGGAGGATTGCCTCACTTTAACATGTTATTCCCCTCCCCCCCCCCCCCCCCCCACCCAGTGCAACCCTGCTATATGTACCTAACATCACATGACAATATGAGCCATAAGACTTATTTCTCAAGTCAAACCTTTTTGAAATTTTCCAGTTTGCCTTTAAACGTGATTTAAATAGTGAAATGGAAAAGTGGTGGTGAGTTGGTGATATGTTGAGGAGTGAATCAAATCCTAATATATTTCACTTGGCTGCAAATTAAGTCTCTTACCGGTGAGAAAGGAGGACCAGAGACGTCTCCTACCAAGTTTTGGTAAACTACAAGTGCCCTGTCCTTTAGTTAATTGCAAGGAATTCATACAGTATTAAGTTTTGCAGGAACTGTTGTGGTGTGCCCCCCTCTCCCTCTCCTCCCTCCCCCAGTCCCCCCCTCCCTCGCTTTTGATTGTTCACCTGAGCTTACATTATCTTTGCAGACTTTATGGTGATTGTATACAGGATATTGGTTTACAATACTTTCACCGTGCATCCATCATAAAGTATCCATCCTACTGTTAGCCTAAATCTTTTAGGGGGAAATGGCTTTCAAAATATCAGCATGTAACTTTGAGACTTGGTTTTAAACATGCTTTAATATCAAACATTGTCCTTGCCTCAGAAAATCTTCAAGGATAATTTCGGTTGTACCTTATAAGTACATTTAATCAATGCAAATGGATAAATGCTTAGAAATCAGCTGTCCCTGTAAATATGGTCAACATATAGAGCAGGATGAAAGGTAATTATTATATGGCAACTTTCAGGACAGGTGGTGTTCCAACAGGTGTTAACTTTATGAGGTTGTAATTATTATATTGTGTATTGCTTATTTGGCTTTTGAGACCATAAAAACAAACTGATTTTTTGCCACCGAAAAAAAAGAAAGTGTTTTTAATTAACTTTAATTGGTAGCCTTAACTGTTGGCAAGCATACATTTACTAACTGCACCCACTAGTCAGTCATATTTCCTGGAAGAAATGTTTGCTTTTTTCGTCATTTTGTGATTGCAGTTAATCTCACAGGTTATTGAACGGTAATCATTTATTAATCAGAGCGACTTTTATGGGCCAATAGCTGTATAACCCACCAGTACGGTGTTTACATTGACTGTTAAATGGTAACTCTTTGTACAGTGTCTGTGAATCATTGTTATCATTCAGGGATTATATTATAATGCAAGGTGGATTAAGCAGACACCTGCTTTTGGGATGACTGAATTACAATTTTACCAATTTTTTTCAGGTTTTGGTTGAAACCCTCAGTTCTTAGATTTTTTTTTTTTTTTGAACCCTCAATTTTTTCCAATTGTCTTCATTTGTTTGTTTCAAAATATTCAGTTAACAAGAAAGAGAAGTCAATTTCTGTTGTATTGACAATGGACCCCTTTAAAAGCACTTGGCTATATGCACTACTTTAAAAGCAGTTGGTTAGGTATATAGCATCCCTTTAAGGCTCAGTTGGTTAAAGCATCCCTTTAAAAGACAGTTGCTTACAGCATATTTATTAATTCATCGTGTTTCACACCATATATACGATTCACTCACATTTTAAGTAACTAGTGCAACGGCCCATACGAATCCTACTGTGAAGTGAAGTATATAAAAGATACGATTAATAGCTGGTAATCAGTCCACACAGTTAAGAACGGTGACTGGTACATACCTCATTTTGATCATTTTATTTCATGTGTAAAGGCTACAATTTTGGTACATCAGCTAGCAAGGAGAAAGGATGTGTGTTTTTCGAAGTAATATGTAGACATGCCCAAGACTTTTCAATTGTTTATGATATAGATATATCTATATGGATATATCATTTACAATATACTATGATGTTTGCTCTCAAGTACTGTATGTTTGATTGGCAGCCTGTGATCATTGTACACGGCAAGACCGATCCCAGCCGCTCGGTGTAGAGGCAGAAAACATGTAGGATCATGAAAATAATATTACTCAACGACTTTCATGTGAAACGAAAGCAAGTGGTATCAGCCAGTCAAACTACGAAAAGAGTTAGATCCCCACAGCTGAATGAATACTTGCTCCTCTGTGATACTGCTTACCTTTAATAGTAATCATCAACATGTGTTTAACTATTAGTCACAGTTTAATATTTCATACTGCTCTGGGAGAATTATGACTTCTTCGTCAGTGTGGTCGTCGTCATCATATATCATGTGTGAGTCTTGGGGGAATATGGTTCTGTATATATAGATATGATATGGACACTCACAGCAAGACCTGTAAAGTTAGGTATATATTGTGTGATTATTAATACGTGTAGTCTCATGTGCTCTTTATGATAGACAGTTCAAAGTTGGAGCCCAATTTTTTTTTTTTTAAATTTTGTCTCTATCTCTCTCTTGAACAGCTTATTTGTTAACTCCTGGATCATTAAATATGAATAGTTACAAGAAATTGATGTACCAAGGCGAAAAATGATTAAGTACAGAAATGGAAGGGAGGTGGGGGAGGGGAGGGGTTGGGGAAGGGAATTGGTTTCAATAGCAAAACAATGTCGATTCTGAAATTCGAACAAACTTGGTATGCTGCAATACTTTTAGTAGACTTAGAGAGACGGTCAATCTGTTTAGCCATTGGCCTGAGCTGTGTAATAGATTTTATTGTTTATTTCTATGATTAAGACTAAAAACGGGTGGTATTTTTTTGTTTTTTGTTTGTTTGTGGCACTGATGTCATAAAATACTGATCATTCCTCAAGTTCTGCTGTTCTTCCTGCACCTCGTTTCTCAAGTTTAAATTTGGAAATATTCACTGCATCTTGCATCTTTAACGTTCAAATAGGAAATGCATGTTTGTGACCATCTGGTGGGTGGTAAGCAAAGTCTAAAACTAGCAACCATAAAATTTGTATAGGTATAGGTAATAAATTGAGTCAGAAATTGTCGTTACTGAGAGAAACAAGAATTTACTTGACTCTTCACTTCTGTGTCTCGTCCCAACAAGGTTATAAGGACTAGAGAGCTTTGCTAAATATAAGTTAAATATATTAAGGCACCATTTACAAATGAGAGACATTGCCCTGAAAGCGCTAATGTTATTTTTTATTATCCAACAAGATTGCTCTGAACATTTCCATTCTTCTGTTAATATCTAAATGTTTCATTGAGGCAAGGAGCGTTACAGTATTCCTGGAATTGTTATTGCTTAAGATGGTTAAAGTTATAGTCAGTAATTGTTGCACAATATAGTTGCCTTGAACAGGTTTTCACTACAGTACTATGAAAACTACAAATGAGACTTGTAGTGACTCTCATATTGTAGGATGTAGTTGCCTTGAACAGGTTTTTCACTGCAGTACTATGATAACTACAAATGAGATGTGTCGTGACCCATATTCTATAATAGTTTACACCTGCACTCCTGCTTGCCTATCGTACTGAATTCTCAAAATTGTACTCATGCTGTTTTTACCTCATGGTGTTGTACCTCGCACTGTACTCACGCTGTTATATACTTGTACCTGGAGTCTGCAACATATTGCCCTCCCAGTTCGCTAGACAAAGTATACCTTATTTATGCACATAATTTAGACTCATAATTTCCTAAATATTATATTATTTCAAAAAATATTTTCTCTGTTAAATCAAAAAGGGATTGTTTACCGAACGTGATACATTAAGGTTTTCACCTGCTTGAAGAAGACATTTTCTCTGTGGACAGCTTACGTTTTGATAGAGCACCAACATTTGATGCTCAACTCTCTTACAGGTCTCTCATTTACGACTATTTCAAGCGACCAATTTTTTTCTGACTTTTTTTTATTCTTTTCTTTTTTTCAATGGTTTCAATTCTACCCTTTGAAGTCTTCATACAATACTTGTTGAATTTCTAACAGTAGAATAAAAATGTGATCTGTAATATAAATACATGATATTGATATTTGTTTTCTACTGCCCAGGCAAACTTCGAATAGAAGTAAATACATGATATTGATGTTTGTTTTCTACTGTTCAGGCAACTTCAAATAGACATGGGTTCTCTGCTCTTTGAAATATTCTTTGCATAGTCTATAGAATTATTATTTTCATTCTTCTATTCAGAATGAATCCCTTGAATGCACTGTTTGAAATCTGTGTAAATATTGGATATCCATCCACCCTCAGATCTGATACAGCTTGTTGATACCTGTTAACTAGCAAGCCATTAATTTTCTACATTATCCATGAATAATTCCATGTCTTGTTTGGATTATGTATGACCGTATTAGCGTAAGGCATGAACATGCCAGGAAAAGTCAAGCTGTCACTTGAGTGGCTATAACATATAAATATATGGTACATGTACAGCACCTTACAATACTTGTATTGAGATGGGTTTTATTCATAACCAGTTTCTAAAATACAGGTATCACAATTTAACTGTAAAAACTGCTTGTGTTTAAACCCTTAACCATGAACCTTTGGACGTGTTTGAGAGATGATACCTGAATAGTTGATGAAATAATAATCTTAGATGTTGTGTAGTAATAAGGATCCCTTACGGTTGGTTGCATCAGCGCTAGGAGGTGACGAAGTCCTGAGAGACAGGGCGCTACTACTATGACCTTTATATAAAAGTCAGGTAGGATTTGAATTAGGCCATCAGTTAATATCATAGCAGCGAGTCAGTCATGAAATCAGCTAGAACATGAGCTAGGTTGTGTGTTGTATTAAGTTAATTACGTTGGACAGGCAAAACTGCTATGTATGCATGCATGCTTTGAAAAATATATCATGCCAGATCACAGTGTAACTTTTTTGTTATGCTAAACATTGCAAGAAATACCTTTTTCATGAGGTTGAGTTTCTCTGAATTATTCCCAGACATTGCGATGGTCACATCACACTTATCAACAGAGGGAGAAAGATCACAGGAGGTGGCATGTTGCTCCCAATATTTGCAAAAGGCAGCTTCCGTTCTTTAATACAGTGGCAGTATATCTCCTTTTGGGAATATAAAGTACTCTGTTTACATTCTTGTAACAATTTTGTAGAGGCCATTTTGATGTAACAACAGTTGCCATTATTATTTACAAAAGTGTCTTTTCATTGGTAAATTAAAACAAGGTTGGAATTAAGTGAAGTGCTCTGTTGTTGAAACACATTCAAATAGTTGCATTTGTGGTATGAGGTCAACTTGTGGTAGATCTGGAAGGAAGAGGGTAGTATACCTAAAGATGGGTTGTTGGGGTAGCAGTTGCATGTCCTCATTGCCAATCAAACTTTTCTAACTCAACCCCCAACCCTTCCCCCTCCCCATCCCCCCGCCCACCCACATAAAAAACTTGAATCCTCTGCTGTCCCAGGAATTAAAATGGGCTACATCAGACAGATAATATATAGAGACAATATATACATCCTGCTTTTATGGGTCAATAAAATACCTGTCAATGGTTGGCAATTAGTTACCATTATTTGAATTTCTAGCACATTGAGATGGGGGTAATACTCAGGCTGATCATCACAGCTGCTGGATTTTTCACAAAACAGGGTTTGCTCTCTTACAGATAACACATAATTACACATTAAAACGTGTAAATATTGCCATCTTATGGCATTATCGCTGCAACACAAACATGTATGCTTACATTTCTAAAGAATGGCTGTTCAAACAAATTTTGTCAATCCATATATCTTACATTAGGCCTGCCACACCACAGTTGTACCAATCACAGTTCTTTGGAGATCTTCAGAACAGAGAAATTTATAATTAATTCCTAACGGCTTAATTACTGAGGGGTGTTTCTTTCTTTGTCTCATTTCTTTCCACCTTGGGTTTTTAGTTTTATGTGGGTTTTTGTTTTTGTCAAGGAAAAACATTCAATGAGTCCATTGGATATTTCATTTCAGTTTTCACCTTTACTGTTAAAAAGATATATGTTGCAAGTTGTGGTGAAGTAGGCCAGTATGTGAAGGGTGATGTTATACACTACTGTACAAGAGCTGTTTACTATTACAAATAGTTTCTTGTTTTCTTGTCTGTTTGTTTTTCTCCTGGCTCTTGTCACATTCAGTTTGCACAAGGGATGGTCAAAGATTCCCTCTGTCACCTCAAGTGGTTTGGGGAAAAAAAACTAGTCAAAGGTGATGGTGCATTTATCCATGATATACCGGATGAAAGGTCCTCAGTAAATGTTCAAAAATATGTTGGAATGAACTAAAAAAGGGATATTCTGGAAGCTGAATTTGATTACTTCATAAAGTTAATATAAGCAACTTTTCTGCATTCGTAGGTCAAAACCATATTCCTCATCAGGTTTGACGAAGATATGAATTTCTTTTTAAATTTGATGGGGTATTTTATGAATGCATGCATCTGGCAATTACAGAGTGAATGATGTCATCATGGCAATTAAGCTGAAATTCGGGTTTTATATTCTTTCTCCTTTATAATATTTAACTCACTTATCATCGACAGAGGGGAAAAATTTAGACTGTTGATGAAATTCTAAATACAGAGAACCTTGCCAACTTTGCCAACATTCTCCAAATGTATGAGAAATAAAGGATAAATTGGAAAAGAAGAATATGATATTTAAAATTAAAGCTTGTGAAGAACATTTATAGTGATGACATCACAGGTAGACCACCTAGTGTGATCCAGTCTCTGGAATAGGAGGCTCTAGCCAGTCAATAGATATAACCATATCTCCAGATGATTCAGGCAGTGTGCAGTATTTTTCTCTCCCATATATATATGTACTGTTTATTCAATAACCACTGTCTGTAGCCACTGGAATAACCATTTTAGCAGGGTGACATATTCATAGCAAGTGTTAAACAGAGTTGATAGCATAGTTCACATGTTACCTCATTCTGTAGCTCAGAAAATGTCCATTGCATAACAGCTGGTTGTCTATTTGGATGGAGTGAGGGAGGGAGGAATTGGAGGAGAGGGGGGGGGAGGGAGGGGAGGAAAGGAATGGAAGAAGTCATGCATGTACATTTTTACCTCATGGTTGTCACTTTAATGAGAATACATATTCCACATGCAGATGGGTGCATGTTAAAGTACAAGCTCCAACAATCGATAATTGTTAGTGACAGGAGATGTAGATATGATGAACACAAATAACTGTGGAAAATCATATTGCACTATAAACCCAATTCCTGTAGATCTCTGATGTTCAGATCTTAGCCATGAGTATATATACATATACTGTGGACAACAATATTTATCCTTTAGACATGTAGATTAATTGACAACAATTGAGAAAGCCTGCCAAAAGGAAAACCCCCTTCCGAACCCCAAAACCCGCCAAAAAAAACTTTTTTTTTCTATATCTTATTCATTTGATAACTCAGTTTACTGTGTGAAACTGTCTGCATGCACATGTATGTGAGGAATAATTGCACAAGTTTATGGTTAATATGGTACTTTCGTCGTAGGCACTGTTGATTAAGTTGGTTTGGGTAACATATATTTAACACAGCTGTTGTCGGTTCTATGAGGAACTTTGCATGGGAAAAGGGGAACTCGCAATCTAGCCAGTACTGTATATATACAACTGTACGCTCTCATGCATTATATACTTTTTAAGATATATGCTGGTTGTGATACGTTAATTTTTATGGTCATGGAATACTTTAAAAAGCATTTCCAGATGTAACTAGAGGCACTCTCATGTAAAAAGCTTGGCATTTCACAGTGTACAAAGCATTGTACGTGTCACACCATTGGTTCATATTCGGCATTACTTTGCCAGAAGGATTTAAAGCAGCACCTTAAAAATGCATTTGATGTCCACACAGGGATCTTGCACGGGATGGAGAGGAGAGGTGTAGATATACAGAAGTTGTTTTTAGTTGAGGCGAAGACGACAACATGATGAGGCTAAAACTATGTGTATGGGATCAGTATAAATATGAAACTGGTCATCCGAGATGACCTAAATCAGCGTTGGAGGTCTTCCGGGGAAAAACTGAAACAATGAATTGCTTTAACCTTCCATCAACTTTGGAGATGCCTGAAATAAAAACCAAACTAGTGGAAGGTGTATTATCCACCCGAGGGTCAGCTTTACTGGCCCAAAGCTGGTGTTCTTTTCACCGAACCTACCTATATCTCCTACTGTGTACATATTGGTGTTCTATTCACCAAACCTACACATCTATCCTACCATGTACATATTGGTGTTCTATTCACCAAACCTACACATCTCTCCTACAGTGTACATATTGGTCATTTAACTTTTGTTATTTTGCAACCAAATTTTGATGTTTGGACAACCAAAATGTAAGATGTGGTTATCTGGGGTATAACCAGACAAAAATCCTTCAGACCATTTGTCCCGATGGTGTTGATTTGACAATCTTTGCAGATTTGAAGTGGAGGTTATGTTTATATAAATTTTGGTGAGAGTAATATATGTAGATAAGAAGTTAAAATCTGAATGCCATTTACAACGGCACTCAGATAACTTTTTTCTGTACCTATGATATCCAAGAATATAAAGGCTTCAATTCAGGATTAATATTACTAATTCTTTGCAACGACAACAAAAATTACCGTCGTTAGACCGTGATGCACTGATATGCAAAATAGCCAGGTAGGTAATACACAATTGTGAAAGTTTGTAAAAAGACGACCTTGATACTTTGGAAATTAATCAACCTTGAGTTTATTAACCAAAATTAATAAACGTTAAGTTGCTACGTATAGATGCAGACTGAAAGTAGTGAGTTTAATACAGTTTTGGTTGAAGCATCGAGACAAGAGAAGTAGTGAGCTATGAATTGAGAAATCACTCCTCGTTAAGACATCATTTCGGCGATTATCTCGATGTCTCATCCTCTCTCCGTCAATGATCCAAACATCCAAGATCAAAGTCTCTTTGTCCGTGCATGCCAAGTCTCTCTCAGTGGTCGAGATATTCAGCCTGGTCGTCAATGACCACAGGGTGTAGATCGAGTGTGCTCTGTTAAGATTACAGATCGGGAGGATTTTGTAGTTAGAGAAATCCGCTCGGGTTTTATTGATTATTCGCGAGGGGAGTCGGTGATTTTTCACTGGGATTTTTGATAGGAAGTCATTGATCACCTAGAAAAGAAGGAATTAGAAATTTTATTCATCATTTGGGGGGAAGTTAATGAAGCAAGCATTGGCATGCATGCATTTGTGATACAGGGAAGGTGGACTTATGTAAAGATTAGAGACAAGCTATAACGTAATTGTTTTTAACTGATGTTAGTGAAGCAACAACAAAGAAGAGACTCTATGGCTATAGACCCATTGTCAACACTAAATATGAAGACTGTCACCCTAGAGGGCTTGTACTTCAAACTTCAAATCCACACTCTGTTTGACTCGATTACAAGAGACATCAAATTTTACAGTAACCACCCTGATACAGCTAGGTCAACCTAGCAGGGAAACGCTTTTAATCCATACCAGTATTTGTTCTGAACTTTGATCAATAAAGGAAAAAACTCATCCACTTGTTATATCCCGGCCCTCCTCCCCCCCCCTGTCCTTCCCCCACATCTTCTTTTGTTCACTACTTATCCTGTCCATGTATGCATATTTTTTTCTTCTTCCACACCCCTTTTGTTTCCTTGCTTCCTTTCCCCATGACTTAACCAAGTGTATTGGCAATTAACATAGGAGAACATTGGTACATGACAACATTGATACATAAAGTTGGTACATGACAACATTGGTACATGACAAGTTTGTTGCCAACTGCCTTGTAATTACGTATCTTTTCTTCTTTTTTTTCCGTCCGATTTAGAACACCACGTCAGGGCTGTATTCCATTCAAGTCACAAGGGATAAACATGCCATCAAATTGGAAGAGATCGCCAAGAAGAAAAACTCCAACAAAGGCAGATCAAGAGAAGAAATTGGCGAGGCAAGATGTGAAGGCAGCTCTCTCTACCCTCACTGAGACGGATGATACCAACTCTGTCTCGTCACAAGAAGAAGACGTTCAGTCCAAGTGCAGCAGGAGGGCCATCGTGAACCTGCAGAAGCTACTGGACAACGTTACTGCCGAGATCCACCACGAGCAGGAAGAGAAACCTGTAGAGGGAGACGATGAAAATAAGGAAGAGGACGAAAATAAGGAAATGGAGAAGGAACAGCCCGTGCCAAAAGTGAAAGAAAAAGAGAACATTGACAAGGAGAAGAACCTTATTGAGGAGCAATCAAACACACCAGTACTTGAGGAGTCGGTAGGACAGAGTAGCAACGAGTCCGAGGACGTTGCTACCGATCCTCCAAGGCTGGAGAAGGAAGTACCCTACAGTCAGACCGATACCCCTCCATCCATGACATTCGATGATAGAGGAGGAGATGGAGGAGGAGAAGGAGAGGACAGTAACTCCCACATGCCCTTGCGCCAGTTGCCATCCTCCATATTGGAACAGGATGATATGGAAGACTCGCCATCGTTGATAATAGATGAGCACAGTGCCACGCCTCCAGCTGTTGCCATGGAGGAGGAGGAGGTGGAGCCTCCTAGTAGTTGTCCGACGGTAGATGCATCCATCAAGATGTCCCCTAAGCCATCGACACCCGACCTCCAGTTACCAGCCCACCTCCAAGAGGTCAGTGACCAACTTTCCCAACAGCTGGAGGAGAGCAGGAGAGAGAGCGGACTAAACACACCGGAGGTTGCAATCAAAGAGGAAATGCCAGGTGACCCTCCTCCTGCCCCTCTTCCTCCTCCTCCTCCTCCTGCTCCTCCTGCACAGCCGCAGCCAGTCGTAACAGCTTCCTCTGAGTCGACCGCCTCAGTGTCTGCGACCCTGGCATCACAAATGATTCCACTGAACCAAGCCATGGGGTTTCTGTGCAGCGGTAGCAGCGATAAAAACCAGGAACTCTCTGCACTGGAAGCCATCAAGAGTCTCGCTAAACTAAACCAACCAAAGCAGCTGGCCAGAGGTCAATCCCCCACAAATGCGGTCAAATGTGAAACATTTCAGAACCCTTTCACGCAGGGGAATGGACCCCAAACTGCGAACCCAGCTCTGCAAATGCCACCACAGCCATTGTCGCCAGCTGGTAAGTCAGTGTCTTCTTCTTCTTTTTCTTCTTTTGTCCAGCTTTTTATCTGCCCAGGTAAGTTATTTAGAAATAGCTGAGTTACAGTATATCAGTGCTGGACCATATCTATCAAGCTTAACTGTTGATGTAGAGAGTATTCATCCACAGGCTCACAGCACATCTGCCTTCCCCTCCCCATCCCCTCCCCACAGCCCCTCCCCCCACGCAAAAAAAAAAAAAATTGATAGTCCTACACCATTTTAACCATGTTATGTCAGAGCTATGTTCTGTGCAATTTATATATGAAGTTTGTTTCTGTTCGTAAAGTGCGTGTAAATAGTTACTACAACAACTTCAGCCTCAATTCTTCGGCCAAAGTAGTCTTATCCATTGTTTTTGTTTTTTTTAAACTGAGGAAGGCCCAGGATAAATGTTGCTGCTCTTGAAAGACATTTTGAAAAAAACGATTTTGAACGTGGATGCAACTATATCGGATATTACCGAGTTAGCTTTTTGGGAGTATTGAATAGCAAGATAAATGAAGAGCTGCAAACATGAGCTCAATGGTTCGCTACATTGACAAAGCTTTTATGAATTCATTCTTAAAGCATTCATTAAAGTACAGTGCCTAAGCTGAGCCGCAGTGATTTTCAATAACATGTGCAATTGTCGAATTTTATGCTTAAAACCATTGTTGCAAAACACAATCAAAGAAACAGATAACTGCGGTTTAGTGACAAACTGTTGAAGTCAGAAGCAGCTCCCTTTTTGCATTTGCTTTTGACTGTGCTATTGTTTTTATTGTGCGGCAGTTTTTAATGACCCCGACTGTCAGCATAGCATTCAGGAAAAGTTTCATTTTAATTTTGGATGGGGAGACTGGGAAGTCGAAGCCATTGTTTCCCTCCGCTTCACCCTATTGTCCAAAAACGCTGCAAAATGATTGATGGTGTATTTAGTGTCATACTAGTGTAGAAAAGATAGGGACAATAATTTTTAATACTTTACAGGGTTGTGGATAATAGGAAATATTTTTTATGGAAAAAAATAAATAGGAAATAAAAAAAAAGAGGATAAATTGATGAGGAGTCAACAGACACTGACAGTTAATTGCCCGATGATGAAGAGAAGAATAAAAATTGGAAGTGAGGTATAAATGGTAGAAAATGAGATTTAATGACATGAAAAGTTTTAAAAGGAGCCAAAGGGCATGTTGGAAGAGCAAACTGTTAAGTGTTCGCAGCTGTTTTTCACCAATCGGTTGATTCATCCTGGCTGATTTGCTTGCAGCATTCAAACAGGAAAGTTAGCCAAAGAAGTTAATGTTTCATTGTATAGTTAGAGTTTTATGGGTTGGTTACTCAGGTGGAGGAGTAGGAGGTCCAAACCATTACAGATGCAGCTGCCACTTCATGAGCGTTCACAAACCTTGGTGTCGTCATAGGACAGGTTAAAAAATCTCCCACAGCACTTGTCTAGAATATTAGTTCTTTAAGATCAGTGGTCTGTTAGTAGACGAGAGTCCAGGCTGCTGCTATATATAGTCATCGTGAGGTTGGCACCACAGGTGAGATGCGATTTCTCGATCCACGACTTTACAACGTAAAGCAAATGTTCCGGACACTGGCGAAAGAATTCTCGATTCATGACAGAAATTTAGTAATAAGTGTGAAGGGACTTTATATGGTGGATGATAAATGCCTAGCCTTGTGGAGTGAACCACCTTATAATTTGGAAGAAGCTTTTTGTACTCTTTTATAACAATATTAAGTTCAAACAGTAAAAGGCTGTTATAATCATTGGGATTGTTCCTGCATATACTGTAGTGAGTTGAGTGTTTTTCGTGGTTAGAGAAAAGTTTTTATCGTGTCGGGAAAAGTTTTGACTGAGGAGAAAGGAGAAAGATTGGATTGAGGACAGTCACGATGCTTTCTGGTTTGAGTCTAGCATTCTGGGATACTTGGGAACAAAGATTCCATGAGATATTTGCAGATATTGAAAGCGGTGAGTTATCACATGGTACAATAGAAGGGAGTTTGTATAGTTTACGTATGTACAGTTTATCTAGAATATACGTGTCTTAAGCCCCCCCCCCCGGCTCCCCTACTTAGGTCACATGCAAATTTAACATCCTGTGATTGGTTACATTTTTTAAAACTGCAGTTTTATTCATGACTACCATGACAATCCTTGATTTTCTACTTAACGATGGTTGAACTGAGTCAGGTGGTGATCGGTCATGCAGTGTGCGGCGGACTTTTACATCCTTCCGAGTTTGTTGATATAATATTTAAAAACAAAGGGTTTTTTGTTGTAGTTTCCGTAGGCTTTGTTAGAATAGCATGGTTTTGATATTTGAGCATATTAGAACGGGCAGCTAGCTGGAACATTACTTCCGCTAATGTTGAAAGAACTTAGAAGTTGACGACTGGAACGTGATTGAGATCATTGACCTAAGAAACTGGAATTGTCCTAAACAGGTTCATAATTATAATAACTTCACTTTCTTATGTACCTGGCTCCTCACAAACGCTTCACTCTCTTGCTCTGCCATCTCTAGAGTGACCTTTGACCTCCAATGATGACTAGCATCTGCTGTCGGTCGTTCTCCTCACGCTACTCTCCAGAGTGTCTGGTAGCTTTCAAAATCGATTTGTGTCTTAGCCTTGTCGATAACCATCCTCATATTTGGCCTTCAGTGGAAAGCCACTACTCAGCCCCCTCCCCCCCCCATGATACTTAGGATGTCTGCTGTTGATGGTATTTTGGCCCAGTGGTTTTGCCCTTGCTTCTGCCGTTTTATTGAGCCCATATTTCTTTTATGCATACATGTACTATACATGTGAATTTGCACTTTCAAAGAGGACTTAATACTATGAATCTGAGATGATCAGGATTTCTTGTAGCTTGTGATAATTTTCACACGCATCTCGGGAGGTTCATGTTGCAGTTTGAAAGTCCATTACTAGCCAGAACTCTCTATATATCTAGATGGAGTGTTGTGTGTAGTGTAGTTCTGCTAATATACACACACTGAATGTAGGTAAATGAACTGACCAATTAATGTCACCGATGAACAAACTGTGATTACTCTGCTCTCGTTCCCCAAATCAGCCCTCCTCACCTGATGGCAGTAAAACCCAGCAGCATTAATGTAATACCTGACTACAGTAGACAACATAATATATACATAATAACTTAACTACAGGAAATTTCTAGAGGCAACGTTGTAGAAGTACCCAGAAGTAAAGGCTGAAAGTGTAATATCTTAACAAGCTGAAACAAGAAATTTCAGGATTTCAGTTATTTCTTAAAATTGAAAGTTTCGACCTTCGAAAACTGTGGGCAATAACAGCATCCTCTCTTTAAGTGGCTCAATGTGATAAACCTCATTACTGCTGAAAGTACTTAAAATCTTGGCCAAAGAAATAGGGGAAGGGGGAGTAGTGGTTACAAATAGCCACAAAAAAAGAGAAAAAAGTCAAGCTCCCTCCCTCCCCCCATCCCTCCCCTTTCCCTCTCCAAAGGAAACTTGGGCAGTTTGATTGTTTGAATAACTCTGTTGAATTATTTGGAAGTATTTTTTCCATTTGATTTCTCCTAAGTTACACAGTTTGTAAATTATGCAGACTGCAGTAGCTAGGACAGTCACAACACGTCTTACTACCGTACAGTAGCTTCATAGGCTGCTATACCCGTCAAAGTTCTCCCTCACATTGTCATCAGAAAGCTCAGCGTGATGGCAACGAGCGAGTGAGTGAGAGCCGTCGCTTTATTTTATGGTTTTCTTTCGACTACTACACATACAGTAAGTTTTGGAATTCATGAATCGGTTTTGAAGTTGGATTCATGCACTTACATTAATCGTGACCTTTTGTAGGGAATATGAATCTGAAAAGATTATTCAGCAAGAGAGAGAAATTGCTGAGCGCAAGCACGTAGGAAAGAAGGTAAAAAACTCTGATATCAAAAGAGTGGTGGCTCGAACTGCGTCTGCCCGGCAGGGGAACTCGAGGAGGGATCAATCGGAATTTATACCTGATTGGTAATCAATACATTCATTAAAGAAGAAAAAAATAGAAAAATGACAGGAGGAAAAGGGTTTTTATGCACAAATATATCTATACAGTTATGGCAATTTTGCTGATGCAGTTTTGTAAGAGGTTTGGTATTAAAAGAGGCAAAAGAACCAGATGTGTGTAGAACAGCTAAAAACCCATCCCATTGTGTTTTGTTTTGTTTCTGAATCCCAAAATAAATGAATTTAACTTGATGAATGGTAGCAAGTTTTAGGATGAAGAGATTTATAAATGTTACAGTGAATAATGTACTAAACTGTCCAATTATAAAATGGAAACGTAGTATTATTCTCCAATAAATAATGGGAACGAAATTGAGTAAACTCTTTCTGAAACATTATGAAGGAATTAGACTAATGTTCTAAACTGTTTCTCAGTGGACTGGGTAATACCATTCTAGAGGCTGGGTATTCAACCTGTCAGCCATAATCCTTTGTTGGGACCCAAAATATTTTGGAGGGTGGCCAAACATTGTATATGTGTCTATAAGAACATTTCAAAATTAATATTTCCTCATATCATAACCAACCGGGTAGGTTTATGGAAGCCAACCTCACAGTGATTAGAGATAAGATTAAGATGGAATTGAAAAGTTCTGTTAACTGGTCTGTTTACATCTCTTTCTGTGTACATAAACCAAGCATTGAAATGTTAGTTTTTAGAAACCTTTGAATGTGTGTTTACTTTGCCCTGTCCATCAGATTGCCTGATGCAGGAATTGACCCTTTTTTTGTGTTTGCAATATGTCCTATCATTCTTTCCAAAACAAAAGAGGCCAATAACATCGAATACAAATTTTAAGAAAAGAGAGAGTAAAACGATAGTTTGAAATGAAAGTTTTGGCAGCATTTGTTACGTTAAAATGAGCAGATATTGAAGAAAATTAAGATGAACATCATAATACGTTTTGACTACAAAACCTGTGCGATGATATGTCATACCTGCTTTGTAATGGATACCACTATTCCCATGACTGTTAGAACTTTGAGTGACTGTTATAACCATGTGTGAATCGATGCATAATTTCTCCTACTGTGAACTGTCTCCGGTACGACCGTTCATACGATCTGTTCGTCTCTTATGATCCAAACTTATTCTTGTTGTTTGCGATCTGCTAAATTCTGTAGTTAAAGATACCTTTCGAAGCCATTTATTTCATTTTTAAACAAACAGTTTGTACTTGAAAGAAATTGACAAAAGTTTAAGGATTAGGAGAACAAGATAATCTCTGTGAGGACAAGTAAAGATTATCTGATCCTCAAGGTTTATTTGGTTGCAGTGTTCCACAGTACCTCCCTCATATCTCAGGACATACACATAATTAATAGCAGTTTGTACAAGAGGCAATTAAACCAGCAACCTGTCTCACAGATCATCCCTGACCAAAGTTTTCTGTAATTTTTGTCAGATTTCTGTTTCCTGGTCTTTTCATGACCTGTTTTGGTAGTTATAGAACCTCTTGTAATCTGCTCATTTGTTATTCCATGATTTATTACTCTCATTAGCTGATAAGAGCATTAGGTCAAATCTTCCCCTGTATTCCATGGGTAAGGGACCTGGATTATAACATTACAGAAGAATTTCAGAAAATGGCTTTTTAAAGTGTGTTAGAATTCATGACAAATATTGTGATGGCCCTCCTAAGCCCTCTGGCTAAGAGGCCAAGATGGAGTTAAAAAACCAAACATTTTTTAATTTTTTTTTTATAAATGGGTTGTGAAAGTTTAGTTTGCCTTGCAGGAATTTTGGTCCCTGTAGAATTTGCGATTCTGTCTAGCTTTATTGGGTGACTCATCACTAGTGTGCCACAAGGGACCACATGTCCAGGGTCCCTGGTATGGCAAGGACCTCGGAGTGTACTGTAAAATGACAGAACAGTGAAATTTTAAAATATATAATCATCATCATCATGTAGAGAAGGATTGGTGAATATTTCATATGACTTCTGGTTTTGTAATTAGGAGGAAAACTCTTGTTGCCAGTCATGACTCATGGAAAGAAGTTTCATCGGGGGTTAAAATAATTGGCCCCTTAAATAACATGGGGTGCGGCATGGGTAGTAAGCTCTATTCAACTGTGATATATGTTATGAAGAAAAGACTATTGTGAGCATGTACTGTGCAAATGTTTTAAATGTGGAATTAAATAAGAAATGTGGAACTTTTCTTTCTTTTCTTCATTTTCTTCTTAAAAGTTAAAGACAAATCAACAAGTCTCTCTGGACAGTATAAAAATACTTCAAATTACCAGCTGGGATATTCAGTATTTTTCATGGTACCTTAGAACGTACTACTTTGGTACAACTCCACCAGAAATAAGTGCCACCTTCGATAAGTCCTATTACAGCGTTAATGCCAAGGATCACAAATGTATCGATTATTATGTGTTTTTATGTAAATTTATATGCAAATGCCTTGAAAATAGCTTTTAAGCAAATTAATGTGTACAGAGCAGGTCTTAAAAATTACCATTAAGGATTTTCTACAGGAGGAAAGGAAAAGGTTTTACAAGTTTTTAAGCTAAATTTGAAGTGGGACAGACTGAACCCAACCCGCCCCCCGCCCAAATAAATCTTTGTTTTACAGAATCGTTAGTTGTAACTTTTGCCATTATTTGATCAACCAAGTGGTATACTATTCAGATGCATTTTGGATATGCCCTGCAGTCTAACTCATACATCTTGACATGGCTGCTAAACCATTCGTGATTTATTAAGAAAGGAAAGTTCAGCCAAAAGTCTAATTTTTGACTGGTGAATAAATGGGCATGTTCTTAGCATCTCAGTAAAGTTTGCATGCAATCCCCAAGTTCCGTAGCGTTATCGAGATCTTTATGGCGCTTCAACCTTTTCTGTCGCTGTGTTTTCTCTTTGGAACGAACTCCCATTTCACGTTTGTGACTCTCCCCTCCCTTTGTATTTTCAAGAGACAATTTAAAACATTTCTGTTTGATTCCTAGTTTCTTTTTTTCTTCTTTGGTTTTCTCTGTCTCTTTCCTTCTTTGTAAAGCACCTTGATACGCAGTATTAAGCGCTATATAAATGTAATTTATTATTATTATTATAGAGATACATTCAAACTTGAGATGTTTGTACCATAAGTGAACTTGTAGCAAACATTGGATATAAAGTTTAAAGGAAAAACATCTCTCAGTGTGCTTCTGTAACATCACTCCTGTTTGCTACAAGTTCACAATTGGTACAAAATACATTCCAAAAATGGTATGTAGGGAAAAGTGGTATGAAGGGAATTGAAATTTGAAATGAAATTTTGACTTGGATGCTTGAAATTAGTGCCTCTTTCATCTGTCATAACAAAGAGAAAAAGATTGTGTTAGACGAATTTAATGCAGTGCTTGAATATTGTAATTAGTTACAAATCTTTGTTTTGTAATATATTTTGGGATTCCCATTAAAATTGATGCAGGAATGCAGGCTCTGTATGTTAACCATTAACTTGCCACAGTGTTTGAAAAGGTAAGCCTCACAGGTAAGCTTACAGCTCATGAGTAAAAATAAACCTCAGTAATTCGCCCCACTGGTCCGAGTACAAACTCTACGATTACAAGACTATTAAGTGCTGGTAAATAGTACTAAATCTTGCAAGTCGATTTCCGAATCCCCCCCCCCCCTACCGGGGGTACCACGAGTAGGTATTACAGGCGACTATGATAGAATGCCTTGAGTACTACACAAGAACAGACACACTAAAACGGTAGGTTGGATCTCTGATGGTATAGTGCGGCATGTCAACTCTAGAGGGAATATTTCTGAAAATGGTGTTTGTTTATTTAGACTGTCAAAGTCAGTTTAATATCAAGTGTTTCATGTGGACTTGATCAAGTGCTATTATTTGAATTTTTTCAAATCAAACTTATTGATATCTAAATGTGGTAAAGAGTTGATAAATACATACAATAATTGAAGGATCTACTGAGTGAGTTAACAAAGTCCTCGAGTTCATCAAATTATGTGTTCATAAAGGCTAGTAAGTACATCGCATGGAAACCAGTAGATTTTGTTGAAATTGAAACAAAAAATGAAAGAAATGATGAAAACTGGGCCACATATTAAATATATACCTGTGTACTACAGACAGTTGGATTTGTTGGTCGCAATGAATATTCATGTTTTGCTTGTTTTGTTTTTTTTACAGAGGGAGATGGAAACAGCAAGTGTCCTACTCCAGGTTGTAATGGAACAGGTCATGTAACAGGACTGTACAGTCACCATAGAAGGTATTGTTCACTGAGTTTTTTTAACGGTTTTGGGATATATTCTATAGGTTTTCTTTCTCAACCAATTTGACTCTCTCATCTAATGGACCTAAAAATATTACATTGTGCCGAAATCCACCGTACAGTTGTTAAGACCATTAAATTGGAAATTGGCAAGTTGTAGATTGGTCTGTACTACGGATAATATCAACGATGTGTTAATTCATACCGTGTTTGGAAAATAATTCAGATGAGGTGGAATATACTGTAAATTGGCAACCTTTGTTGCAAAAGTAAAGTTTTCACACAACATCTGTTCCAAGAATCCTTGAGAAATGTACCCAGAATGAAGTCATAGGAGATGATATCTGGGATTAGACTCTGCTAAGATTATCTGGGATAGTCTAAAACAGAGACAGCTGGAGCTCATAGCAAGTTGAAAGAGTATAAGCTCAAATTATGATAAAAGATGAAGATTGATATAAGAGTGGAGCAAGTTTTTGTTGGTTGACTGCAGATTGTTGCAATAATTGTGCAGTAATGTGCAAATAAATAAATTGTACAAAATAAATTATGCAATAATTGTGCAATAATGCAATAATTGTGATGTATATTCCAAATTTCATAAATTTCCTACACATAGCATTTAAATTCATCTCTGCATTCTTTCCTCAGTGGTATATTATGACTGTAGACTGGAAGCAGTTATGCAATCTAAATTGTCTGTCGTTGTTGAAGTTTGTTATTTTCATCACCATGTTTATATGTACTACGACACTTGACGACTAAATAAATGAAACTTGAACTGCAGTAGCAGCTTGTATTTACTACACTGAACTCTATAAAAATTTGCTGTTTGGTGAGTTCAGTCAAAAGTTAAATGTAATCGATCATTGGTCTTCAATGGTTGGATCCAAAGGCTGATTCCATTTATTTCACGATGACTAAGACCATATGTTGTTTATAAATATAATGTTCCCTCAGATATGAAACTTCACAAGTAATGTTCTCTCTTCAATCCATCAGTTTGTCGGGATGTCCTCATAAAGACAAGATCCCTCAGCAATGTAAGCAAACTTTTTTTATTCATAATTTGTTTTCTTTGTCTATAGCTTAATTAATATGTTCGTTGACCTCACCGTCACAGATCCATGAGAGTGCTTGTTCCAAATTGATTTCACATGGTTTGGTTTTGCAGAAAAGAAATTTAAATTTCACGGCTTTATTGTTGTTATTTTCTTTAATTTTTTTTCTCTTCTGAGCACCTTTTGCTCCTTTAAAAAAAGGACAAATTGAAAACTAGATTGCTAATTATTCTTGGAAGTTTCTAAGAGGCAACACTGAGCAATCTTAAAGCAGCTGTTTGAATTTTGGTTCAAGTTTGTTCCAAACATACAAATATTTCATAAAATACCATCGCAATTAACTAAACAAAGACAGCCCTTCTAGATATTGTCTCCAAATGAATGTAATTGAGTTAGTAAATGAATTTGAATCAATTCTGAGTATTTTGTCGGTGGGACATTTGTCACAGTCACATTAAACCCATGCAAAAGCAAGTTTCGGAATTTGAAAGTTGTCGACGTTTGCTTCGCCACATACTTGAAATGAAAATTGTCTAAAGAAACTAATGAGTTACTTTGCTGTCCAATTTTTTGTATGAATATCAATGCAACAAGCTGCTCTAAATTGAGCAGTATCATTTCCATCAATATCAATTATTATTATTATCAAAATGTAAACATTTTCTACGGAAATATCTTCTTTTTCAGCTTGCGAAAGCTTCAAAGTTCTTGCAAAAATCAACTTTGACTATGAGTTAGATGATCTCGGATGAAAACAAAATTTAGAGAGAATGCACAAAAGTAGCCACAAGTCCAAGAACCTCCAATTTGCACAATTTGCTCGATTACAGAAATGTTAAAAATAGTTTAAATTTATTCATTTACATGTAACGAAAGTACACTGAAAAAAACATCTGTGTCACACAAGGGATGGAAGCATGAAGTGACTTGTCTTCGAAAACGATAAAAATAAACTTTTTAACCTTGGAAATTGACGCAGTTGTCCAAACGGCATTTGATTATATGCTAATCTGGTTTGATCGCGTAAATCGTAGAATAAATTCTAATAAATTAGAATAACGCCCCGATAACGATTCCTGGCTGTGAATGATCTGTATTTGTAAGAAATGATAGCAATAGGATATACAAGGGCATTATGGTGAGAGCATTGATGTCGATTTCAGGAGTTAGCTTGATGTCATAAAGTCTGTAAATTACAAAACTAAAGATGCCAATTTGTCAAACCTGTGGGTGTGTGGTGCTTGTAGAAAGCCTCCAAAGGTTTCTCTCCCAAAGAGATTGTTTTGCGATCTTAATCCATCGGAATGGTTAGTAACAGTAAGTTACCTTCTGTTTTAATGATCCATTCATTATCTGTGCTAATAATGAGCTTAATTAGATGTCAGGAATGAATTTTTCAAATTAAGATAATTCACAGGCTTTTAGAAGTGATAATTGTCTGCATGTGAAGAAACAGATAAGAGATAAATTTGACTTTCTGAGAGGATTTTCAACTTTGTATCTTGCGAAAACTTGACTACAATACCCCCCACATGCCATTTTTCCAATTTTTTGGGTTGTGTGTGTAAATTATCACATTTTTGTATCCATAGGGAACCTTGATGCAAGCAGGTGTGATCTTATAGATAGATGCACACTGTCAAAAACCCTCTTTTTATTTACTTTTTTGTTTTGACCTTGCTTGGGAAATGGCTGTACCTTTCACCACATGTTTTGTACAGCTTTATACCATACCCACCACCATCATGAGTGCAGTCATATTCTGATGCATCATTCACTTGAAAAAATGAAAAAATTGTATTCCAAATTGGAAAGAAAAATCAAGACTTTATTTTGTAGTTGTGCATCTAGAACATCACACATGTTTGGATCAAGTTCACTTTCGGTACCACAGGTACAACTTTCAAATCGAACATATTTCGCAAATGTCGCCCTCGGTTGAATGAAAATTTCGCAGAGTTCCTCAGAGTGTGGTCCTCTTTAAAGTATCAATAATAAAATTACCTCCGAACCAGTCTGTCAAGTTTATCACGTTTTATTTTGGGGTAATCTCGAAAGGACATCGAATCTGTACTTTCAAAGGGCATGTTTTGGTCGGGGAATAAGGTTAAGGGAGGAAGGGGTTTTGAAGGATTGCACCGTGAGCACATAGTCTCTATTGCAGAACAATTTATTTTATTAATTCACTCTTCATTGAGTTTCCTGGTCATGTGATGATGTCTAGATCATTTTAGATTTCCAGCAGAATTTCAGACTTTCTCTGTAATTGTTGATGTTTTCTAATGGAAATGTTCTTTTTTTGTTTTTTTTCTATGTTAATGCAGTTTTGTTTTTCAAGTTCAGTACTTTTGTGATGTTGTTTTTAATTTTTTTGTTTCTTTCTTCATTCTTACTCACAGTACTACAATTACACGAACATGTTCTAAAGTAAGATTTTACCATTTTATCTTATTCCTTCATCCTCTGCATGTAAAGAAGCATCATTTCTCTCCTCCTCCATATACTTTCTCCTTCTTATTTCCTCTCTCTTCCAATCACCTCTGACAAATTTTCTCTTTTTCATTTTTTCCGTCATTTGCTCTAGAATTTTTATCCCGTTTTATGAAGGTCAATTACGTTGGTGAGGTGTAACTGTACAGTGTAATTTAATACTTGTAAGTCCGTTTTCTTCACAGTTGGAAACCAGCTTTTTTTAAATTTTTTATTATTATCGTCATCTTTAATGAGGGTAGTCCTGCTCAGCTTTCCAGAGGAGCCATCACATAACATCCAAGTTTCCTCATTGTTTGCCATCACATAACATCCAAGTTTCCTCATTGTTTGCCAGACATACCAGCAACGTTACACATTTACACCCACTGTTAGCACCATTCACTCAAACAGACGACCTTTAAATAATGTACCCACTTAAAAATGTCTCGATGATCTAGAAACAGTTCTTACATTCCATTCTTGTCCAATTCATACATTATGAGAGTAACTTGCTTGCACAACTCAGTAGCAATCACTAACTTCCTGCCTTCCTTATCAAACGTCCATGTCCTTCTCCCCCTTCCCCCCCCCCCCTTTATGTTTGGTATCACTTTATTTTCATCTGGTGTTTTCCTTATCTCAAAACAGTTGGTGATGCCTGGCTACAAGCAAATTGTTGTTGGTAAAAACGGTTGTTTTTTAAATTGCCATCCAATGTGTTTGGACCGTTGTCCCTGATTTTTAATTGGTTTTCATTCTAATTAATGTTCCAGGTTACTGTTTTACTCCAATAGCAGTTTATCTTGATCATGTAGTTGCTAAACACAGAGAATTTCTGCACATCATTTTTCAACTTCATATTTGTTTTTTTTTGTTTTTTACTATTTTTTTTAGAGAAGAGAAAAACACCAAAATATAGAATATTAATACTATAAAGATGGTCCCCTCTTTGGATAACAAGAAATTAATACATTGTTTTTCCTTCCCTTTTTTATGGCATTGCTTTGTAAGCTGCACACCTCTTCTGCCCTTTGTACTAATATCTCATACCCTGTGTTGAGTTCATCTGTGTCGTGCATGCCCTCCCCCCCCCCTCCCTGTTTTCTATTTTTATTGTTTTTTTGCCCGGATATTTGCCGACTTTCTGCATGAAAGTTTATTGATTATTTTTTCCTCGTCTTGATTTCTATGTCAAGTTGAGGGGTAACATTAACTGTGAGCTGCCTCAGTTTAGTTCTGTTGGATAAATTTGAAACACAGAGAAGGATAAAGGGGGAAGAAAATGAAGAGAACAAGTCCAGTTATGCATAAAATGATGGCTCCTAGTTTCCATAGCAATTGTCAACATTGTGTTTTCTTTGTTAATTCTTTACTATTTGAAAAAAAAAAAAAATTGCATGTGACTAAATTTTTCGATCAAGTCTCAATATTTAGATATTACATCCCTTTTTAGTGCAAATGTTCTTTCGGGACATAAATTCTATATTTCTGACAAGGCAACTACACAAGGGACAGAATTGAATTGCTCTCACCTTAGGCTATTTTACTTGTCTTGGTTTAATACCCTTTTTAACCCCTTAAAACATATGCAAATTGTATGCAGAGATGGAAGAAATTTATACTCATAAAATGTATTAACATGAATTCTGAAAGTTGTTTGATTGTATGTGAATACTTTTAAAAGATAATAAACAAGTTTCTTCTCAAATGTAAATAAAAAATAGATATTGAGTGTCTAGAAGCTCTCTAAGAGCAAAATATGAAGCATTTTAAAAGTGGGTGCCTTCATAAATTGAGCTATTGGTGAAATGGAACTTGTTTCAGAAAATAATTCATCCAGTACTCCATCGTAAAATGGTGCCCAAAATGATCATAGCGCTATTAATATACACAGATGTATATCAATGGTTAACACGGAAACCATAGTATTTTATGAGAGGAAAATTTCAAACCTGATAAAACAAAATTTGAACACCAAATTTATCCCTGTTCTCTGTCTTACTGTTGTCTTTGGTGCTCAGCAAGACAAAGTCTTTATTATGCTGTTTGAGTTGATGACATGTACTTTATCGAAGGAAGACACTTTGTTTGGGACTGTTCTTCAAAATTTCTGTGTTCATATTTTACGTCTATTTGCTCATTCGCCTCCCCATATTTCTTTGCCTTTTATTTAACTGTTTACTTTATGGGAGTGATTGATTTGAGCTTCCTTAAACATATAACACGCCACAATTTTATTCATTATATATGCTTAGTACTAACTTGTAGACTCTGGAAATTGATCAGAGGTTTTTTTTTTTTTAAAGTTTTATGGCTGCATGGTTAGTTTTTCTCTTCATTTTTTTTTTCTTTTTCAGAATTTTGGTTTCATTGATTTTATATATCTTTATAATCCGTTCTGGAAATTGAACAGAGAATTTTTTATTTTTTTTTTATTTTTATGGCTGCATAGTTAGTTTTCTCTTCATTATTTTTTTTTTTTGTCTGAATTTTGGTTTCAGTGATTTTATAAATCTTTATCTACCGTTCATGGGAGCAGTTGATTCAAACTCATCCATTTCAACTGTTACTATTAACTGCAAAAGAAAACAAAATTTCATATCTGAATCAAAATGATAACTTAATTTTTTTTCTTCTGTCAATTGAGATTTGATGCTTCTCTTTTCCATGTGGTGGTTGTTTTAAGTTCCCTCTAGTATTCAGACACATCACAGGCAAACCTTCAGCGTTGCCCATTGTGTGCGCAGGTTTGTTTGTGTTTCTATGGTAATAACCATCAGTGTTTCTCTCGGGTAGAATTATCGGAGGAGGTTTGCATTTGCTAATTTCAAACTTGTCCTTCAATTCTTCCTTTTGGAGTTTTGTTCTACCCCAGGTTTTTTTTTGAGAAATCTCTGAAAATGAATGTCGAGGCATTCCTTGCTGTATAGCTTGTGTCTCATTGTTTGTGTATGACAGTGATGTGGTGATCCTCACCCCTCCCCCACTTCTCCTCCCCTCCCCCACCTCTCCCCTGCTGCCACTCCCCAAATTTAAAACCCTCGCTATGTGATTGAACTCTATTTTAGTTTACTACGCACCATCAATCTACACCTCAAGTATGGCAATGACTCGATCTGTTCTCTCCAACGGTAAGATGTTGAGGAAAGAAACGACTTTTATACCTGCATGTGGGTACACTATGTTGAAGAGTATCAAGTGCCCTTACACAGGTTTCTACTTACTGCTTTTAAAAGTAAAGTACTACTAAGGAGGCAATCATTTGTACTGAAAAGGTTTATAAAACAATAAACAGCTTTGAAAATCTGATTGACTGATTGTTCAAATCGTTCTAGATATGAAAGATGGTATGTGTCAGTATAAAACTAGTTGATTTATGAATGTACCAAAAGTGGCATCTTTTGCTGCTGAAAGATGTGGGCAGGACTTGTACTTTTTGTTAAAAAATGTTACATCTCCTAGACTAGGCAACCCAGCCACTTTGGTTAACAAACATCTGTTGAATGGTACTTAATCATTTAAAAAATGGCAAAGGAATGAAACCTGTACTGATGGACATTTGTTTGTTCTATTTCCGACGGATGGTAATTTCTAAATTGTGCCTATTGTATTCCTTGAAACAATAACGTTCCAAAACAAAGGGGTCTGCTACAGTACTACTGTACGTAGTTTGTGAACCTGAACTGTAAACAAAATGATCAAACCTACCAGTTTAATCCTAGCAGTAGATCCTACTATCAACAAAACGTGAAAAGATCCTCTCCGGATCAAATCGGCCAGCCCCCTTCTAATTTCATACCCCACAACAGCTTTTTCTAGAAGCTGAGAATGTTTATAAGTTTTTCTCTCATTGAAATTTAATCCAATGAAAGAAAATCAATGAATTGTCCCCGCATGATCAATAGCTATCGACTGGCCGTAGATTTTTGGGGGAGAAAATCCAACCAAATCGACTATCTGCTTTTAACCAACAGAGACCAGTGAGAGCATGTATACGTCTACAACCTGTCACACAATACTTTCCTGCACCTATGAGGAGAATAAAGAAAATATGCCATACACTCGCCTCGCCCCTCCTCCAACCCCCCCCCCCCCATGCTGATAGTCCAGTTAATATTCTGCTAAGGCAACTGATTCAGACCCTGTTTTTCATTCTCTTTTTCTCTCACATTATTCTACTTAATGCATTGATTCTGAAGCTTAAGTAATGAAGTTTCATGATTTCCAAATTTGATTTGTGGCTCACAGTTGGTAAATTTCTCAAGCCGTCGTCAACATGCAAGTCCCCATTGTTTCATATTGCATTCATAAGAATTTTAATAATTAAGGTTCAATCAAGGAAGGCTACGTGTTTTGGGGCAGCTACGAAACAATATTCCTTCCGTCGTTTCTGCGGCAAAGAGCTCGAGTTACGGAGCAAGGGTCTTGGGTATCGTGCGTGGTGTAAGAAGAAGTCGTAATTTGCAGAGCCTGGGATAACCAGTCAAGCAGGGGGAACTTAATTAAGCGTATAGACGGGTTAAGAATGTTACGGATACAAGTAGAAGGTATGGAAGGTTATCAGAATGCTTTAAGGTCTTCAATTTAGGGATGTATCTGAAAAATACAAAATTAGAAGCAAATGAAAAATAAAAGAAAGGTGGGGGGGGGCAGGGGGGAGAGTGGGGTT
>KN892315.1:17257-33134 GCA_000934455.1 Apostichopus parvimensis
ATGACAAGTATATATATATTCTCAACAGGAACTCTTCTTTTTGAGGATACCTTCGATACATTTGATTTGGATGTCTGGGAGCACGAAATCACCGCCGGTGGCGGCGGGGTAAGCCTGTGTTAGAGTTATGAATTGTAGGCCCTATGTAGACAATGTGATTGTCAGCTCTAAATGATTTATGAAAACCCAAGAAAGCTTTGACACAAACTCCTCGTTAATTAAACAGTGTTAACGGTTTCGCGGTGTTGCATTACTTGCACCAATTAACGTATCTTGTAAGTGTTGCAGTTATATATCGGAGGAGGGGGTACAACGTAGCACTGTTTGGAAATTTCTAAATGAAGTATGACGTAGGTATGATTGATAGCCTGTTAGTATGGACGTTAAATATTCAACTTTACACCCGTAAGTACGACCCTAGTTCTCCTTCTCTATCCCCTTCCCAACGCATCTCACCACCCCCCCCCCCAACTTTCGCCAAGTAGAACACTACGTAAAAATTCCCAGTATATGTTTTAATAGATATATTCATTGAGTTTTTGCGATGCTCATGCATGTTAGTTATTTCATCTCTTTCAGAACTGGGAATTCCAGTATTACACCAATAATCGAAGCAACAGTTACGTACGAGATAACGTCCTCTTCATTAAACCTGTGAGTAAATAGTCCTATTATGTAGCTCAACACAATTGCATAGGAAATGTGAAATTATGACGTCAGATTTAATAGTCTTACACAATTTATGAAACTGAAACCAACATTACTTGGAGACAGGGAGGCAGGGAGAATTTTACTTTTAATATTGAAGACAAGCCAGGCATAGAGTTACTTGACGGAATATTTCTGCGATATTCTCAGTCACTTTCTATTTGATGAACTATAAATCCAATGTTGCTTTTGTATCGACAGACTTTGACGGCTGACAAAGAAGGAGAGGGTTTTCTTACAAGTGGCACTTTAAATCTATGGGGTATGTCTAATACTGAAGAAAACTATCCCTTCGTACATTGTTTTGAGACTTTTAACTATAATACAAGAAAAGAACAATGGGGTACCCTTTCGATACAATTGTTGGTTAGTTTTCTTTTAAAGTTTTGCATGAAATTGTCACTCTCTGAGATATATATTTTTTCAATGTTTATATGGTATAACGGCCGAGTGCATCGCTTGAGTTCTACCCCCTTCTACCCCCCCCCCCTTCTACCTCCCTGCGATAAACGCACGGTATACCGTTGATTAACCCCTATTTAATCCGTATGTACATTGTCTTTGTTGCCCCTATCTTCGACAGGAGCATCACCTGCTGACCTCTGCACCGGGAACAATTGGTATGGTTGCCAGAGATCTGGTAGTTACAATAACATCATTAACCCAATACAGTCTGCCAGGCTCAGGACTGTCAACACCTTCGCCTTTAAATATGGCAAAATCGAAATCGAGGCTCAGATGCCAAAAGGAGATTGGATTTGGCCAGGTAAATATATGGTACCTATTGTCACTTCACGAATAAACACCCCCCCCCCCCAATAGAGCTTTTTTTTTGGGGGGGGGTTGACAAATATTAACACAGGAGAGGGTAGGGATTATCAGGGGTGAGTATAGTTGCTATCCAAACTATGTAGATCCGTGTATTCATTCATTATATTAGGGAGGGTGGGGGGGGGGCAGGGTTGACGACGGCATGTACATTTCGAAAAGGACGTTGGCTACGTTGCTGTCCTCAGTTTCTGCAAGTAGAATATACACTGGTGCTCATGCTAAATGTCCATCATCTTTGTGGCGTTTCTATTGTAATATTGGATTTTCTTGCCAAACATATGTTATAACTGTTCAACTCAGAGGAGAGTAAATCTTATACAAATATTTTTGTTAGTATGACTTAGCCTCTGATAACTTCTGCAACGGATATCGACAAATCACATGTTATTGATTATTGATTAATGTTCTTATATAGGGTTCAATTCCCCCCCCCCCCCCCTTTCCGCATCTAGTCCTCTTTCATTTTTCCCCATTCATTTTTTCTCTCGTTTAATCGTTCTTCTCCTTCCGTTCTGATTCATTCACTACTGTAGCTATTTGGCTGTTACCCAAGCGTAACGCTTACGGTCAGTGGCCAGCTTCCGGTGAAATTGATTTGGTGGAGTGCAGAGGTATGTCTAATTTGAATTTTTCTTCTTTTTTGACAAAGGGGAAAGGAAAATATATAGGCTATATCTAAACCAATTCTCTTTCATTTCTTGTTAGGAAATATAAACCTGGCCTTGGAAGATGGGACCCAAGTAGGTGTTAATCAAATGGGATCCACTATGCACTGGGGTCCATATTGGCCACTAAACGGATGGCAACAGACACATGCATCTGTGTAAGTACAGATAATTCGGAATTTGCTATTTGTAAACCATTCGGTTATTCTGTATACAACACGGATGCACGATGGGAACGGCTATAGGAATTCAATTGAGGCAATGGAACGGGAAATGGGAGGGGAAAGGAAAGGTAGGGTAGGGGAAAATAATCTTCTTATTGCCCATTCGTTTATTTACGAAACTATGCGAAAGTAGACGTAACCATCTCCTGTTGGCACACATCATAGGTGACGTCACACATGTATTAGTCTAATTTAAAAAAAAAACGAAGAAAAAGAATCCACTGTGTTATTCTAGTAAACAGCTCTAGTTGAGGACATGTTTTAAAGAAACAGACTTACTCGATGTCGGGTATCTCCGCCTCCAATCGCCCCCCCCCCATCCCCATCCCCCATTTGCTATACAACATTACTAAAATGATCAAATTTGCGCAAAAGCAATATCTCACTTATCTCGTCTTATTTGAAATATAGAAATTTACCAGACGGGAAAACATTCGCCGATGGCTTCCATAAATATGGTTTGGAGTGGACCTCAGAAGGCCTGAAATTCTATCTAGACGACACGCTCATTTTAGATGTTGATCCCGGTACCAACGGATTCTGGGATTACGGAGCCTTTGATAATACTCATCCTGGTATTGATAATCCATGGACGAATTCTCCAAACAAGCTTGCCCCATTTGATCAGGAGGTACGCGATCATCATGCGTCTGCATGGGATGTTGGGGTGGGGGTAAACTGGGAGGAGAGGATTAGCGGAGGGCAAGGAATGAATTTGGACGACTTTTCTTGGTTTCAATTGGAAAATATAGGAAATCTGCATCGGAGTAAAAATTCCAGTGAATCCAGCTGTTATTATATTTCCAGATCGATCAATTTGTATCAGGTATTGTTGATAATAGCATTAAACAACATATGAAAAAAATGTCCTTGGATATATCAAGATGTTTTAAGGAACTATTCTCACCAAGTAAAACATGTAACTACGACAATTAAACCCCAATTAAAACTCTAACTTTTGCAAGACACTCCACTAACTTACGTTATCACTAATAATCAGGACAGAAGTTTGTAACTTTTGCAATATTTTTTATGTCAGTGTTTCGCGGGGTTTGGCTCACGGGTTGCTATTATTTTTACCAATAGAACATAGTATCGGTCGTATCCATTCAAATGTTGAAAGGAAAAACCGGTATGTTGTCTATCATGGGATACTTTACAACCATTCAACGAAAAAGGGCCTGTTTGCATTATATTGCCAAAGTATTGGAAAGTAGGCCTATTTAACTTGCTCAAGTCGTTTTCATTATAAATAATCAACAAAACACTTTTCAAGCTAAATCATTCGTCCCATAAACATGAAACGATCATTAGTTAGTAACCATTTGTAGAGAAATGGTAGTAAAAATATCATTCTCATATTTTCGTTTTCAGTTTTACATCATTATGAACGTAGCTGTTGGAGGCACCGGCTACTTTTCCGATTCCTTCACCAACACCCCTAAACCCAAACCTTGGCTGAACACCTCGCCAACTGCTGCCAAGGACTTTTACGATGCCAAAGCTGACTGGTATCCCACTTGGAGTCCTGATACCAATAATGGTGAAGACGCAGCCATGAAAGTACGATCTGTAAGGGTATACACGGTATAACAACTGACATACTGACGTCATCGAACACGGTGGTCATTTATGGATACTAATGCGGAGCTTGCATTGATTGTTAAGATGAATATCTTAGATGTATTGAAGTATTGAATTCAATAATAAACTCATCAGGAGCATACGTTTGAAGGTTAATAACTCACAGTTTTTTTTTTAATACAAGCCTTAAGCTGTGAGTGTTTGATCCGTTTACCTAATGAAGTCATTCATGAAGAGAGGGAAACGGATTTTTTTCCTCTATATATAAATAAATATAGAAGCCTACGTTAATTGACGACCTTCCTTACTGGTTGTAACAACGTTACGGATTTAATATTTGCAGATGTGGTTTGATTTAAATTTCCAACTGACATATCATAAATAAGAAATAAAAGGTTACATTCAATAAAACAAAGCAAACAATACTAGTGTATTGTATTCTACTTTGGATGTTTCTTTTTACGAGAGCCATTAGCAGTTATGCCTACTATTTATTTTAATTTTCAATGGCCCACTAAACGTCACTGGCATAAGCTACTCACGTTTCATGGTTGCACTTGCTTCAATGGTTTTACATACTTTGCAAAGTTTGTGTTATTGGAACACAGCCGAATATGCCTCCATTTTACACTGTTATCGTTGTTTGCCTTTGGACGTTTTGTAAAACCTAGATATCTGTTCAATAAATCTTGCAGTATAAAAGTTGGGGAGGGGGGAGGGGGGGGGGGGATATTTTCAACATGTGGGTCTTTCCATGTTTAGGGACACCGAGTACAATACTTGGGCCCTTTCCTCGTAACATTCTCAGATAATTAGACATTGACAACTAAACATCAACGTCTTGCGGTGGTGATCAAGGCACCCCTCTCATTTTTATTACCACTGGCGGATCCAGGGCCTTTGTTTGGGAGGGCCAAAGTGGCGTTGAGAGTGATATGGGGGAGTGGTCAAAGTGGAGGGGGTGCCCCCCTCCCCTTTGGAAAATTTTCTATTGCTGAATGCCCTCAGATGCAATTTGGTGCGACAAAAGTGTACAATGGTGATGTTAATTTACTTCTAAAAAAAAATGTTTCCCGGGTGTAATTTTCTAAAATATTTATAAAACAAAGTTGGGATCATCTTTCTCAAGAAATTTTATTTTTCATAGGTTATAAATTTCTTACAACCAGCCTGTAACTGCAAAATGGAGATAAACTGTAAATCCTCATACATTTAATTTTAAACCAGAAAACGAAAAGGTTTAGACTAGTCTACCACTGCTATTCCTCTCGATTTTTTAATTTCCAATCATATGATTTAGCGGATGTTCGGAAACACTTTTTGGCTCACCTTGGGGGGGGGGGGGGGCATGGCCCCCCCCCTTGGATCCGCCAGTGTTTATTACCAGCTATGACGCGGTCGGGAGTGGAGCATTTACCGTTTCCTCCCGCAGGCCCCGATCCGTCCGCCCCTGTGGCAAAGTGTGATCAAAGTTTTATTTCAAGCCTCTGAAGTACATGACCTTACTTCATATTGCTCCTATAAGAGATTCCGTTAAACTGAACAAAGTTGGTTCCTATTTGGTTAAATATTCTGCTTCATAATTAGTAACAGATAAAATAAATATTCATTTCCCTCTTATATATTATGTAAATGAAAATGCATTACTATTATCCCAGATTTCCCAGCCTGCTAATTGACCCCGGGTCGCTGGCTCAACCCTTCTCTCCACTCCCTCACTCCCACCCCCAAAAACCCCCACCTCCCTTTTCATTGGGCTCGGTTGAAAGCACCTATTTGCTATTGACTTTTGAAACTAATTGACAGCCGGTAGGGACTTAATACGAAACAAAAACACTTCCCTGGTAAACAAACAAGATAAGGAAATAATCCACCAGACTTAAAACAAACAGCTGTTCATTGCCAATTAATGTCTCACTAATAAACCAGCATTCAACTTTCACAAAGACACACTACAAAGGCGACCTCTATGATAGATAACACAAAGATTATTAACAAAAAGAAATAAAATGTTTCATAATGGAAATCTTTATTGACAATTTTTGTAATACAATAAATAAATTTCACAAAAATAATAATACAAAATAAATTAAAACAACACAATTACTTCTACATCTCTAATAAAATTGACACACAATAAAGCTTTAATTAAGATATATGATATATTAATATATATATATATAGATACATATGATATGATACATTATTTGATAATGCCTCACTTAAAGATTGTCTGTTTTCTCCATTTTGTGAGCGAGAAATAAGTGTCAATTCTGATCAAAAGCATTTTGTTGTTTGGTTATAAAGGATATAGCCACTGTTTATCAGCAGTTGACAAGAATTGATACAGAAAGGTAGAAAGATAGAAATTTAAAAGACGAGAATAAAACAGCAACCCAGCATGGTACCACCTTTAAATCCTGCCCATCCCACTTCTCTTCAATGTTTAAAAAAAAAATCATAATAATAATCATAAAATAAAAAATAATAATAGTGGCTGAAGATGCAGTGTGAAAGATTAATTTCAAAGGGAATAAAATATGACCCACAGAAAATTAATCACAGATGTTAGCGATACCGATATCGAAGTGATGCAGTCCACAATTTCCACCCTCAAAACAATTTGGGCAGGGTTTTTAATTTAGTAAAGTCCAAAATATTCCCGACAGAGACGCCCTGTTCCCCTGACCTCGGATGACCTCGCTGCCTGACCTCTCTGCCATCTTTTTGGCCGTCGATCTGCAAGATTCTCTCAATATCTGGCTGTTTGTTCTCTCTCCCGGGTGTCTCTGTAATCTTCTTCACTTTTCGCCTCCTCTTTTTCCTACTCTTTTTCTTGCGGTCCGCCTCTCCCTTTTCGGCGGTCTCTCCGAGTCCGTGCTTTTCCAGGTACTTCCTCGTCGCAAAAGAGAACTCCACCCGAGACTTGACCGTGGATTTTTCGTTCAGCAGGCGGGTGGGTATGCCGGACGTGAGAACGTTCCTCAATAGAGGGCTCACTCCGTCGCTCAGACCGCCACGATTCATCTCGGAGGAAATCTTAGCTAGTTCCTCATCTGACAGGTATTTCATGGCGATTGCGTCAGCCTCCATGCTGATATCTGATGGGCCGAGTCCAAAGTCAGCCAAAGAGACGTAATTGATGTGAGGGTGTATGTCGGGGCTGCAGAGAATAGATCTGTACCATTAAAGATAAAAAGAAAATATGGAATATAGATCCAATATCATAATCTGCTTTCTAATCTTTCTACTAATTTAGTCTGCAATATCAAACATTTATTCAAATCCATTCAAATTAGCCACTTTAAAGTCCTGTCATCCAAGCAGGATGTTCCAAGCCTTGCAGTAGCTATCTCTAGCATCCGATACTAATCAGGTGTTTGTTTTGTCTGTCATCAAGACATCTGATAAGACATCTGAGGTCAGATACAGGCATGCGTCAACAACATGTCATTAAAATTAATAAAAATATGTAAGTTTACAAAGGATGGACATTGACTGAATAAAAGTGGTGAAACACAATAGAATTAAAACCATGTGAACCTCCTAGCTGTACTTTTTTTTATATATTGTCCCAATCTACTTGTAGGGAATGAATGAATTTGAAATGAAATAGTCTTTAAACAGAGGAAAGTTATGTATGTCATAAACAGCTCTAATTCCCAGTACCGTGAGTACAAAGTAGAATTCCCCCTTGATATGAGTATGTAATACACAGATAAACATTGATAACATTTTGGATTTAATGTGAAAATGGTGACAATGACGAGCCATTTCAGGGAATGAAAAGAGTAAACCCACTCGCCTTGCCCTTCCCAGAATGCAACACAGGAAGTAAGCAATGTGCAGTCACTCTTGAACTGATGTCACCATTAATACACTTATCTTTGCTAGGAAGGCTGAGAGTGCTGGAGACAGACCATGGCAAACAGTCATCTCAATTGCAGAAGTAATACACAAAGATAAACAAAATGTGCCTGTGTAGCCCGTTAACCGAAGATCCCATTTAACGGACAGTGAAACACTTAAAAAATTCAGTATTATTGATTGTACCTGTAGAGAAGGGATCTGCCACCGTCTCCATGGGTAACCATCTCTTCATCATCACATGATGTATCATCATCATCCCTTGATGTATCATCCTCATCATCATAATCATCCTCATCATCCTCTTTGCTGCTCTCATCACTCGGCTCTTTTTGGCAGTCTTTGTCATCTTGGAGGAAGTTCTCAACTTGACCCTACCAAACATAAGCAAATAAAATTTGTGTTTTTTTTTTCATTTTGATGAAGGGCTTCACAAAAAAAACTTTGGGCTACAGTAGGTTGACGACAAGTTATATTAATAAACAAAAATTCAAATTAAGTGATGGAGTAGCCCGGTCATGCAGTAGCCAAAAGTCAACTCACTTGTAACCTTTAATATGTTTTGCTTCATAAGAGACATATAATAATAATAATCAGCAGTTATTTTTACGAAGCTTAAGCGACCACAAATGTGGGAGAAACCCGCAAGGGCTTATGGATTACAACTTACACGTCGGGTGGCTTCCAATTCAACATTTTTAATTCAAATTTGGAATCTTTTCAATTTAGAAAGTCATTTCAGATGGGAAAACCGTAGATTGCTCTTGGATGAAAAACCCACCTTACTATGACCTGGCCGGGAATCGAACCCCGAACCTTCCGATTGCTAAGCCTCATTGCTTCAAATGCCACCGCCTTTATCCACTCGGCCACAGCACCGGTATTCAAGTAGCAAACTTAAAATGCAGCATTACTTAGCTTAAATTTGTCTTTTTTTTGACCAACAGAAGAGAGAAAAAGTACATCTGTCCAACAAATTGAGCTGCAAATGATTCCTGTGCATGTTCCTCCTCTCTTTGTAGAGCTAACAATAAATATTTCAACATGTATCTCTGTATGCTTTCAAATACAGTTGGAGATAATGCCCATGAAAATGATGAGATTGTAGATGGTTTATCATGTTAATCTGGTGTTTCAAAGTCTATCAAAACCATGTAGCTTTAATAAAATAATAGAAAGTTGGCCAGTATATATAACATTGGTATATTACATTGTTTGCTGCTTGCACTGACAATAAGATGGATGATGCAGGCAATTTACTCTAGCTCTGTATTTATTTAAAAGGAAAAAAAAATGGAAAGGAAAGGAAAGCTGCTGCTGGTACTTTTCTGTTCAAACAAAAACAAAACCGACCAAAGTTTTGCTAGAATTCTAGAGGACTGTAGAAAATTGTTTTCGTACATTACCAAAAGATTTGGTTAAAAGTCTGGAGGAATATATGAAAACTTTGAGCATTACCAAAAGATTCTGGTAAAATTGTTTTTCATCTCTCTGTAAGAGGCTTGGTGACTGCAATCTTTGCCTTTGGTTGGCAAACTCATCCTCGGACGATTCTTCAGGAATTGCTAGATGAGAGAGAGAAATATCAGGAATTCAAGAAGGTCAGAAGATGGATTGATAGACAGACTTAAGTTGAAGAGGTGCATATTGAACCAGGGTGAGAAAGGTACAAAAGAAAGCAAAAGCAATAACTTTTACTGATATCTTAATCTTCTTGCTGCTATTTTAACTAACTTTACAGCGTTTTCAATTGTTCACTTGATGTGATATTAAACCTTAAATATCTCCAGTGAAATAACTAATGGCATTGGTGCTAAACACAAACTTGCTAGAATATTTTAAGAATAAAGAGTCCTTCAGCTTGACTTGTCAACTTTCTTTCGTCGAATTCCGTCCGAAGATTGAAGAACGAGTACAAATTTGTCCAAATTTCTAGTTTGCTTTTATATATATTATTACTATTACTATGATACAGTGTTACATCATTTACAGTGTGACACATGGGAACATGAACCACTTATAACATTCCTTTTAATGGACAAAATCTTTGATTTTGCTCAATTTAATACATTATAATTTAATTTAGAGTGACAATTGAAAAGGGTTTGCTAAAATGGCCAATAAAATTATGAACAGTTGTAAAAAGATTTCTTAGGTATACTTCACACAAGTTTGTGATTGGGAATGTTTGTGGTCAAAAGTCAAAACAATCCTTTATTGTTTTGCAATCAAATCAATTCGTTCGATAAAGAGAATGTGATCATACCATCTCTCCAGGCGAGGCCCTCCCTCATATTTGGACGACTACCATTCCTCCCTTGACTCTGCTGTTGGAACCGCTGTGGTTGATAAGTACTGGCACTTTCTCCGAGAACGGGGCTTATAAGGGTTGGCATAGGAGGTGAGGTCACCATGGTATTGTCACCGCTCCCTGGCGATTCACTATGGCCCGGGGTTCTTACTCGACACTGTCCATGCCCTCTGGGTGGAGAGCTGTGACAGAGTAGGGGGAAAAAGGTTTGGATTTGCTATTACAGTTATGGTTGGCCAATATTCCCATATATACTGTAGGCCTGCTTTCCACATCGTTGTTAACTTCAATGCAGAGGTGGTTATCGGATCTCTTTCAAATCTCTTTCCTACTTAAAAGATGGCTTTAGGCACAAAACTTAACTCTGATATGATTCAGATCATTAGAAACACACTGCTAGCAATCCAGGTTGTATTTCAATACCACTTTTAATATTTGAGGAATTACCCTTTAAACATCTGAGGCTCATCAATGAAAGTGGCTGGACTACTTAACTAAAGTCTAATAAACAAACCATTAGGTCAGTTTCACATATGCAACACCAAATTCAATGGCAAAACATAACACTTTTCTGACCTCAAATGACATGTTTACAATACATTACAGACTTGTCGCAGAAAAACAGTGTCAAATATCATCCAAAAGGGCCGCAGTCATTTATATGAAGTTAAAAGAATACATTTCCCTTGAGTTATTAGAATTTATAAAACATTAAATTAACATTAACATTTAGGCCTGCCTACAACTGAGGAGCTGTTGTCAACATCAATTTAGCCTTAAAGGAGTACTCAAGAGTTGAAACATATCTTAAAATTGAATATCGTGAAAACTAGGAATAGCTATAGAAATATCACCCTGTACTCAATTTTTTCTTTTTACTTGGAACATGAAAATTTCTGTTTGAAGTCACCTATTAACTGTTGTTAAAAGTGGTGCATGAAGGTCGGCCACTAAAACTCACTTACTTCTGCTACTTCAAAGTTTGCCCGTAAAGTTGCCGATTACCTTTTCTTAACCATATTCTACTCTCACCAGATCTTACTCACATTACTACAGCAATGTTTTCTATGAGATAAATCTTTATAAAGTCAAAATTAGCCGATATTAATGACTGCAGCAGCGATTTAATTTCTGTCAAGTCCATAGTTTCATCCAACTTTCAGAGTCATTTTGCACAACATGACTGCCATTGATTCTACTATGAAATCAAATCAAACTTTTTTACACCAAGGACTATTTTAAACCTAAACAGATGTGTCTCCTGACTCTTTTGTCTGCAATGAAATTAATTGTATACATCCAATGAATATACCCAAACCCGGTTTCAAGTCATTTTCCAAATTTGTTATGTCATATTTTACAACGCAAAACTTGATCAGATGTGTGTTTTAAAAAAGAGAAAGATTTTACGATAGTCGTTTGTAATGTACCTATTTTAGATCCTCCTACAAGCAGGAACTCGCAAAGAAGCCTCATTGGCTTATCAAGCCGCAAGCTGACCGAAGTCAGGCTCTTAGATCCACATTTAATGTCCATGATTATGAATTGTCAATTGTCAACAACTCTGTAACTGGACGACATACATTAATCTGGGAGTGACTCGACCTGGGGACCTTATGCTTGGAAGGCACCAGCGTTAACTACTGAGCTAACACTCCTAATACGTTCACTCAATTTCTCAACATCTCACTTTAAACTATCGTTGCTGGTGAGAGGAACATGAAAGGACAAAGAGTTCTCACCTTTGAGGAGAAGACTTGGCACTGCCCGAATCCGGAAAACTTCTAATTTCTACTTTGCCGAGGCTGTTGGTGTCATCATGCACGTTTTCCAGCTCCACGTGGAAGTCTGGGTCGGTTGAAACCGCGGTGTCCGACACAGATCCGGGGATGCTGGAATCTCTGGAAGCAGTGTTTGGAACAGCATCCTCCTCTCTGCTGTTAGGAGACCCACTGTTTGGTGAGAGGCTGCGGCCGCCTCTCCTTCCGGGTGTAGAGTATCTTAACGGGGATTCGGGGAAGAACAAACTCTGGCCGGTGTTAGTTGAGATAGTGGCCATCTGCTTCGGTAGCAAACTCTCCGGTCCCAACACGTGGCCTAATTCTCTCTTCGGGTGGTCGGTATCCATGCTGCCCATTTCCTTTCCTGCAGAAGAGTTTGGAGATGGGAAGGGAAAGCCTGGATGCACGTTGGTGGAAGGAGGGGTAGTAGGAGGGGTCATCAGTCCTGACGAGATGGAACCGGTTTGAAGTTGCAAGAGGTATTTTATCTGTAACAGTAAAAAAGAGGAAGTACAAACAAACAGAAATAGATCAACATGGGTTTCATGTCATGTTTCAAAGTACTTGTACAGTATAACATGATATGAGGGGACAGTATAGAGTGGTATTGGCATTAGAATCAGATAAAGATTAGGAACTGTTCATACTGTCAGTGCCAGTGCTTTGAAGCATGACATGAGAGGACAGTATGGAGTGGTATTAGCATTAGAATCAGATAAAGATTGGGAACTGCTCATACTGTCAGTACCAGTGCTTTTATGCATGATATGAGGGGACAGTATAGAGTGGTATTATCATTGTAAAATGTACAGCAGCAGTCATATGCTTTAAGGAAAAACATCACTGTTATTTATTACGTTTAACTTAACACACAAGAATTGCCGTCATTTGAAATCAGGTGCTGAAATTTAAGCTCAAAATTCAATGAAAGACAATTGGCCGCAGGAAATTTGCTCCAGGGCCACATGCAAGGGCCGCATTTAATCCACCCTACAATCTAGACAGTCGACAAAATCCATGTTTTAACATTAAGATCAAAAGCAAAAGTATGTGGTATAGTACACTGTCTCTCTAAACATTACTTTCTGAAAACTGTGACAAATGTTTTCCTCTCTTCTGGACAATGCATGAATAAGAGATGGGTAACAACAACCTGTTATATACCTGCTCTTGTAACTGCTCTATCATCTTCTCTTGTTTCTTGAGCTGAACAAAAGCTGACTCTTCCCTGCTGTCCCCACTGTTTCCATTCATTTGTCCATGCGACAGTTGTTGATGTGACAGAGACGGCTGTTGATGTGACAGCAACGACTGTTGTTGCAGTGGTTGCTGCTGCTGGTGCTGTTGTGAGGTTGCTACTGGCTGTTGTACATGCGTCAACCTTGATTGATTCGGCGGAGAATGTTGCCTGAGAGATTGGTGCTGTTGTGAGCTTGGAATCGGCTGCTCAGTTTGATGCTGTAACCTGGCTTGATTTGGTGATAACTGTTTCTGCTGTGACTGATGCTGTTGTGAGGCTGCTACTGGCTGCTGTACAGGCTGGTCCTGTTGCAGTAGTGAGAGAGGCTGTCCTGACTGCAAGGTACATCCCGTCTGCCTGTCATTCTGTCCGGGAGATTGCCGCACACCACAGCTGATGGAGTAACTTCCTTGTAGTCGTAGAGGATGGGTTTCACTATCAGAGTAATGAGAAGGATCTTCATATTGGCATCTCTTGTCATCTCTTTGTAATGGACTGCAGCCATAGTTACTCACAGGTTGCCTCAACTGTGGTGAGGCATCTGTCATGACACGGCCAAGGTTGCTCTCTGATTGATGTCGTTTGATCCGTCCCCAGGAAGGAGGCGTACCACCCTGCGGCATCGCTGATGGGTGTGTTTGATTTTGTAAAGCATGCCCCATGAGAGGACTCACTCCTTTGCCCTGCTGGTCAAACCGACCCCTGGTCAAAACATCCTCTTGCTTCTCTCTGTGCCAATTGTTTCCATGTTGCCTACTAAGGAGGCCGAGCTGCTGCAGACCTCCATCGGAACTTTTAACCCTTTGATCGGGTAAATCTCTGTAACCATCTTGTCCATCTTGTCTATCTACCATCTCTCCTTGGTCTCTGGATCTACCTCCATTTTTTGATTTCTTACTATTGTTGCCTCTCTTCTTTCTCTCCTTGCCCCCAGCGGGTACCCCAGGAGCGGTGGTATCCCGCTCGCAATTCTTCGTCGAGTTCCCACAAGATTTTCTTCTGTCGAAACCCCCTTTGCCTTCATCCATTCCAAGGTGACCCTGTGCAGAGGATGCAGAAAATCTCCTGTGTTGAGTTGAGATAACGGAAGTTCTCATTTTCAGCTCTGCTTGACTTTGGTTCAGATCTCTTAGGGGTCCTGGCCTGGCCGGTCCAACAAATGGCGAAGACCGCTTTCCTGGGGTGGTATTTTCTGTATCGTCAAATATGAGGGACACTTCTGGGACAGATGAAAGGATGGAAGGACTCTACGGAAGAACAAAAAAGAAATGTCCATTCTGTCTTGACACTACTTTGACATTGATCCCATGAGACAGAACTTTAAGCAATTGTCGTTTCTTTATTGCTATGACCATACATTGCCATATCCCTCCCAACCCTCTCTTTTACACGCAAGAAGATAAAGTCTGCTCTCAGACAGTGCTAAGGTCAAGTGAACAGGTATGCATCACAAAACAATGGAGCTTAGCTTGCGGGAGCTCGTCCAGCAACAGTATGGCTCTCTTTACATGCAAGAGTATAAAAGACATCCCAAAAGTGATTTAAAAATTGATATTAACTGGATTAATAATACCAAATGTCAAGTGTCAGCTACAGGTCATTTGGCATTTGATGACAACTACTTTGTAGCAGGTTTCATGATCGTTTAAATATTTGCTCTCCACGGAGAGAGCATCATTAATTAACCGAAAGTAATGAACTGAAGTACCGTCATTAACGTTGGTTTAGGGCTCGGCCTTGGCACCAGATGTGGATCAGAGTTTGTTAATGATGTTGGCGTCCCTGTCTGACTCTTAAATGATCTAACCAGGCAGAGAGAAGAGAACGTGTAGATTAGAAACACCTAATATAAATTAAATAAATTATTGTAAAGAACCTTCTTTTTTACTTGAGGCAAGCTTATTCAACCTGTACCCACTCTGTCGTTTCCATTCCACCAGAATTTAAAAGATGTACTTCTGAGGATATTTCAACATATTTGCCATCCATGTATCATAGTATTAATGAAAATACACTTAAGTAGAATTTGCAATGTATGTTTTTATAAAATGAAATATGTTCAAATAGGAAGCACAAAAAGTTGGAATGGATGGGAGAGGAGTATTTACAAACCATCTCATCTCATCTGATTATCTGTTAATGGTCTTAACAACTGATTAATTCCAAATAAAATAACGCAAGTCAATTTTTGGCATTAATCACATTTATCGTTGGCAACAATGAATGAATGAATGAATGAATGAATGGATGGATGAATGAAAGAATGGATGAATCAATTCATGAATAAATAATTGCTACATAGATGGTATCGTCAATCAGTCTTACCCTGAGCTCGGATCAAAACATCTCGACGCCTGCAGGAACAATTCTTTGCTGGGCCCATCCCTGGCTGCTGTTAACTCAAAGTGAACATCAGAGCTTGCTGTACTGTCTGCATGCTGCAAGTGAAAAACAATGAAAAATACACAGCTGGATACAGTACAACCTTACCGGTAGTTGTAACTAGTGAGTAGCCAATGATTCTGTATCAAGCCTAATAATAATAATTAATAATTAATCATAATTAACAGTTCTTATATAGAGCGACTTACAATAAAGTCTCGCCGTGCTGTACTTAACCCTGGTCATTGGTAACTTGTCACACCTACACACCAAAGTGTGCACAA
>KN892317.1:20444-37585 GCA_000934455.1 Apostichopus parvimensis
TTGATTGACTCTTAAAGTCTCGATACAATGTGACTGGGGTTGACTCAGTGGATCAATTTGATTAACGGTTACTGTCTCGATACAATGGGACTGGGGTTGACTCAGTGGATCAAGTTGATTAACGGTTACAGTCTCGATACAATGGGACTGGGGTTGACTCAGTGGATCAAGTTGATTAATTGTAGTGCTCAGGCTCTTTCTTTGTTGACTTTTCTTAAAGAGTACCTTCTTCTGATAGAAACCTGATATTCATACTGCTCACGCTGTCAATGTAAGTTTTTTGAAGGGTGATATGGGAAGACGGTAGAGATAAATGATGGTGCCAACTGGGTGGTCGATCTGTGAACTTGGATAACAATAAATGTCACTTAGGATATATGAATAGGGGTAACCCTGTTCGACCCCAAGGAAGATCTAGGCAGATCTAGCCTATTCTTTGTTCTGATGTACCCTGGGAATTTTAGGATTGTACGAAGGGTTACCCTGGGAATTATGGGGTTGTACGAAGGGTTTGGTGGTGGTTTTTTTTTGTCAATGCTATGCTTTCTCTTTCATTTAGGAGGCGGCAAAGGGGAGTGAAGCTGGCATATAGAGAAGGATGGGTCTGAGTTTCGAGTAAAAGATATAGAGGGTAAGGGCTGGGGGGGGGGGTTAGATGATAGATCTGAGAGAGGAGGTTGACTATCTAATGGGGGTTGTTAGTTTTTCCATGTGTTATTGTATCATCTTCATATTGGCTCAGATAGCAATCTAGGGGGTTCTTGGGTCATTTACAAAGAGGGTATAGAGGAGGGGGTAAGGGCTTAAGACCACACCGTCGGGAGTACCGGCAGTTTGAGCGTGATGGGATCAGAAATAAGCCAGTTGAGCGAAATTCAAAAGGTTACTGGAGTCAAGAAAGAAGGACAGAAGGCGGGTGATATTCTTGGAGCAGGATTAAAGTTGAGAAGTATAAATTTACTAGTCTATCATTATGACCTTATCAAATGCCATTTCGGAATCAAGGCAAATAGAAATGGTACGTTTTTTTTTTTGTGTATGTGGGTAGAAAACCTATTCTGGTATCTTCGGAAAATATTTTTTAGCAATGGAAACAAAATGATCATCAAATTAATAAAGTAAATCATTTTTCTCTCTTTTTCTTCACTCCTGCAATAGAGGCGGATGTATGCAACGACGCTATTTGCATTACACACAGACCATACTCAGGAGAAAGACGGCCATGCCGGGGGAGTAGCAGGACACAAACAGTGTGTTACTCCCTCTACAGAAATGCGTCAACCAATAGGGTGCAGACACGTGTCTGTTGGGACCAATCACCATACTGTATGGATCTGGTCAACTTTTGTAAGGTCCAGCGTAGCGTTGAATGTACTTCATACAGGTATTACCTCAATTATTGTTTCTCTGTTATTGAGGATATATATATATATATATATATATATATATATATATATATATATATATATATATATATAATATAACAAGCTCATCACGCTTTAACAACTCTGTCACAACGACATAGAAGTCCCTTGATTTGGCATTGTCATTTTCCTTTGCCTTTTGAGACTTGTTTGATACCATGCATCCAGTTTTGGTAAGAGGGGAACAAATATTTATTTTTGGTACCACAGTTCAGTGACGACTTTAGCTCCGGTTTGGACGCTAATACCCCAGGGAGCGACCAGTCCACCAGGTGCAACTGGAACGACCCCCTTGCCCAGTTACTCCAAAAACTCCTCTATGCTTTCAACAATTTCGTCAAGTTATCCAGGAACACCTACTGCAGAAGCGAGTAAGTTAACATATCCTGTTGAAAGCTCTTTCAAATATACTAAACATAATTTAAACTATGATAATTCGGATACATCGTTTGCTTAAGTTAAAAAGACACAAACTTATTAGAATATTAATATCAACTGGTAACAAAATGTTTCCCTGACGTTTTCCTTCATTTTCGTTTAAACGTTTGTCAGACGCAAAAATTAGGGGCTATATGTACAATATCGACTAAGGACATTTTCCAAACCAATCTTATACTGCTAGATGGCACCACCTTTTAGCATGGTATAACCGTTGTGACTCTATCATGTTAGTCCTGATTCTGTAATAGTTTGACTTTGTGATGGTCCGACTCTATATGTTTCTGACTCGACAATTTATTGTTGTGACTCTAGAATGCTTATGAGTCTATAGCAGGTCTAGCACTCTCAAAGTATACCTCCAGATACTATACTGAATCAGTGAAGGCAGTCGCTTTTATCGGTGGGTGGGTGTATGCAAGTAAATTTATTGGTTGATGAGCGATCAACCAATTGTGTCCATTAGTCGACTTTCTATAGCATATATACTGCAACCAATGCATGTGACCATTTTAGATATAAAGCATTAGTAAATTAAACATCTCACTCAATATTATGTACGTACATATCACTTACCCATGTTTTATTTGATTCAATTAAGTTTTTACTCGTGAAGCCCTCCAATATCTTTTAATTCCGTCCTGCACATTTCAGATAAGAGTCGAGTATTCATTTCCGGGGCCGTCAGTGGGATATGCGCGGCAGCAATTCCAATGATCATCGCTGTGCTGATCTTTCTGTTCCTAAAAAGAAGGCACAGGAATCAGTTTCAAGTCAGCGATGCCAGTAAACGAAATGAGAGGTAAGCTAACTCCACGCAGTCTAATATATCGAGAGCATTAATAACATATACACAAATCGACCAAAATAACGGCAGGTCGATTAAAACTGAGAATGTTTGAATATAATTTAAAGTCTTATGAAACAGTTCTGATAGTGACTTTTGATCTACATATCGTGTCAAAGAGAGGACTAGTTCTAGTACTTAGTATCATCTTATTAGCATTCACCAAAGTATAGTCACCAGTAGTGTCACTTTAATAGTCATGACGTAGTCATACACACACAGCCCCCCCCCCCCCCCCCCATATGAGTCTCTTTGACTTAGGCATAATCTATATGTTCGTGAATGGTTCAGTGGATGATCGTTCGTGGTAATAAAATTAATATCAGAATATATACATATTTAATAACGTTCATGATATTATCACAGCGTAACTTCTTAATTAATTTCGAACTAAGGCATTGTTTTCCCCCTTTTCTCCCTCTCTTTCGGTAGCTTGGAGATGATGGATGGCCCAGTGTATGCCAGTATTGGTCCAGAACTCCCCTTGAGGCAAGACAACCTGTTCCGAGGTAAGTTGTGACAATATACAGTTTATATGGAACGCCGGACGAAAGAAAACCAAAAGATCATACTGAAAGATATCACCTCATATATACATGTCCAGCATACATAATTCTAAACGGATCTGTAGATAATGTGAACTTATCTAGTGTTGTTGTATAGTGGTCTGTACACGATGCGAAACACATTTAACGCATCAGTTTAGAGCATATGTATAGGCAAAGTTCGTCCGAATGGGTCGCTTCTGGCCTACGCGGAATTTGTCTGCCGACCGCGTAGGTTTCAAGACTCTTTCAATGCGTCCCGCAGAACGTTAGCCGATAGCAAGTTATAATATGAACACTGGAAACTTGTTTATATAGTACCTATACTTGTGATGTTATGGGCAATGCGTTTGTAAATTAAATAAAATTGAGTTTCCATCTACTGAGCATATTTTCACGTCCCGTGGATTTGATCCACAAGTTCTCTGTGGCCCGTAAGATCAATTTCGTGCTTACCGCTAGTACATGAGTTCAACTGTTCAGAACTTTATCATATTCAATGAGATTATCTTCATTTAAAAGTAGTCACATACATGTTGCCAACAGGGACGTATTATTAGAATATGGACATAGCTTAGAATACCATCACATTGGGCGGTTTGGGGTCTACGGCATTCCATGGTTTAATCATATCTCTCATAAAACATTCTTGCAGGGGATTGAAATGTTTCCAATATGGCCACAATCATTTCCGAAAACAAACACATCATTCGTCCTTGGGATAATAAATCGCAAAGTTAGTTTCATAACACTGGCGCTGATTGGGATTACTAGAGTAAAATTACCGACGGATGATTCAGGACATTTCATTGCTGTGAAATGTCTAGCAGCTGGCTCAAATACATTTCAGTGTAGCACTGTATGTGACATTATTAAAAGAACGCAACACATTCAAGGACGATTGTAGATGAAGATCAGATGAAGATGAAAAGTGAACGAATCCTCAAATATTCTTTCCTTTTCTTCCATTTTCTTTTCCTTTCGCAGCATACCTGTATGAACTCGTTTCTCAAATTCCTCAGTCTACCCCCCCCACCCCCAACCCCACAAAATTGTAAAGAACATAGCAACCTCCCTGAACTTGAAACCGCGTTCCTGCGTTGTAACTGATTTGATAGCCTTTAGGTCCCATACCAATGTTTGTTATGACATTGACTACTACGATTTTATGTTAAAGTTCCCTGGTTAAATACAAGAATTTAATAATCCCACTCACATTTGTGTTAGTACTAAAAAAGGTATGCAAATAATGTATTTTAATGAAAATGTACCCACCTACCCACCGACTCAACAACCCACCCACCCACCCACCACCCCACACAACCTAACCCAGTTCAAAATAATCATGCTGTAAATTGCGATTCAAATCTCAATAGCAATCGTTATATTGGTGCCCTTTTTGTGTTTAAATTAATGATGAAAACATCAAGGCAATAATTGATCAGTATTTTGAGGAATTATTTATGACGTCACGAAATTGTCCACGGAGATATTACCCTTGACACTTTCCTGGTTCATGGGTAGCAAACTCGCGAAACAGTGATGAACTTCTTTTCCTAAGTATAAATTAGCCTGATCGATATTCCATTTTCTTTTCAGGTGACATCTCGTCCTCAGCCAGATCCCTTCATTGCTCAGCTCCGAGGCGAACGATTCTTTTAGGAAACTTGCAGAGAAACAAGAGTTTACCAGCACTGGCATATGAAATCAACAGCCTCCCTATGGAGAGGAATGATATACTGCGGACTGTCTCAATGGCCAATAGGTTATCTGGCTTGAGTGAACCGCCCTCCTCCCCGATCTCCCCTAACCAATTGGGCGATCAATACACACCAGACAAAGCCTCCAAGAATGACCAAGAGAGTCCATGCACATCACCTCAAACGTCCGGCAAACAGTGGCATGGTGATACGACACGTCACATACCTTCCAAGAACGGAGTGACAGCATTGACTAACATAATATATGACGAGGCTATCCTTAGTGCCGGACCGACGTCAAAATATTCTGAAAGTGACGAGGGTCCAAACCAAGATGCCGACCCCAACAGGCTACGAAAAGCATCAGAAGGACAGGGGGAATGTAGACCATACACAACACTCGAAACTGATCCACACATTACTCCAAGTTCAGAAGGGAAACATGGAGGACACGCTCAGTATGCAGATTTAGAGTTGAATAAATCGCTGGACGCATCGACCACGACGTCTAACACTGTGCTTGTTACTGCAGGGGATGCTATGTCGATGGAGACCGGTCAACGTGCATCCCTTGACAGTAACAGTCAAAAGCATGTCACGGTCATAGATGGAACAAGACAAGGGCCCCAATATATGGAGCTGGATAAGGGTGGACCTGGTGACCCTCCCATTAACGAGTACATGGGTATAGCTGAGAATACCCATCAGCAAACAGGTGCTTATATGGGTCTGGAAACGAACACAGCCAGGGAAACAAATCAGTACTTGGGTATAGGAGATGGCCCCTCGGGAAGTTCAGAGGGGCTGGACTCGATGGGAAAGAAACACATCCCTATTAACGCTGCTAGTGGTGCCTATGCTGAGCTCAGTCCATTAAATAGGGGCAATGAACCTCAAGGTGCTTATATGGGGTTAAATTCACCAGATTTACACATACCTGGAAAAGCTTCTGAAGCATCGATAGGTTCTTACATTGGCCTGGAAACAAATCTGAATTCGGGACCACCAGTTAAGAAACAACACGACCACGTCAAGACGAACAAAAGAAAATTTTGGAAGAGCAAGAGTACCTTCCATAAGAGAAAAGAAACTTCAAATGGGCTTGGTACAACATATGAAGGTTTGCAGACGAAATCGAAGAGATCATTTCTTTTCAGAAACAAAAAAAGTAAAAAACCTCCACCAGCAGGCAAGGAAAAGGAAAGTGACATGTGTCTTGATTTGAATTTAAGCTCTCCAGTTCCAACAGATGTAAACCCAGCACCTCAGTATTTTACATTGGAATTAGACGCCTCCAGCCACCCTAGAGGGAAGCAACAGGGATCGAGTTATGTCACCTCAGTACCGGAATACCAAGAACCAATAAGTGAAGATGATGAACCTTTTCGATTACGGAGTCAAAGTCAACCGACAAGACATGGTTATTCAACTGGACTCTCTGAAGACTATGAAATGATCACAGATGACTGGGGTCCTGCCAATTTTCAACGACAACCCCATAAATAATGAGAGATGTTAGCGTTGCAGACTCTCTGAAAGACTATGAAATGAACAAGACATCCCATAAATGATGAATAATGGGAGATTTTAAATTTGCAGACTCTCTGAAGTCTATGATATCATGATGGTTACTGTCATGGACATTCCGGTAGTAATCAATAATTAACATTAACAGTAAATTCTTTGACATTGTAGGGTATTTCTTAAACAGATTCTTTTCAATTTTATGACAAACTTGTTAAGCAAATCGATGTGAATACAATCTTTTCAACACCAAGTCTATAACATCACCACAGGTCTTCACCTTAGTTGTTAGGGGCAGTTGAAGTACCATTTGAAAATGACATTTAAATGAAATTAACAATAAGAGAGAGAATACACTGGCAAGGTTTACATCAGTTTCATACATCTTCTGTAATATGTATATTATAAGCTTCTGTAAATTAAGCTGAATGATTTGGTATTCGTTCACACGAAATGTACTATACAAACAAATAAATCAAAACTTACAGTTATACAGCGATAAAATTAAGACAACTTAAAAAAAATGTGAATTTTATGGGTTTCAAAACATAAATGTAGCATATGTCAAAAATTACACAAAGACGAAAAAACAAAATCTGCACAGAAAATTTGAAAAAGAGAATAATAATTATTATGAAGAAGTGCAGGAAGAAGTACATATCTGCAATCTTTATTTTACAGTCGACACGATTGAAATTGTAAGCTTGATCTTTATTTAAGACTAACATATTCACATTTAAGAGTTACTTAGAAGCTGATCTTGCGTTACCTCCACCATTTTATATACTTTTGTATTAACATATTTAGATACACAGTAATTACTCTGAAGGTACTCGTCATCAAACCAGATTTAAACAGCTGATTTTATATATGTATAAGAATCCTGTTCCGTGGGGGGGAAGAAATTGCATTTGAGAGCCACGACTGCAAGAAAAAAGTAAATATAAACATTTGAAGATAATTTGTAAATAAACCTACACCTTAAGTGATCATTCTCAATAAGAACTTTACAAAGTTTGATACTGGCATGCTGACAATACAGTCTAACGTAACAAATAGAAATATATCATGTTTGAAATCAACGCAATACAAATCCTGGCCTGACTCTATGATGTGAACCAAACTAGATTTTCTTGAAACTGAGATTTAACCCATCTAAAATCACAGTCTGACTCTGTGCTGTGAAATAAGATGGACATTTGAAATACGAGACAAGGACAATGTATAGTCTGGTCCTATGCTATTACTTATCCTCCGTGTAGACAACGTAACAGTGGTCACTTTGCTGTGACTTGTAGAAGCTTTGTACAGATATAACAAAACCAAACAATGACATCACAGTTCATGATCATCCTATAGGCTTTGACATGACATGATTGGACATCTGGTCCTTTGCTATGACTTATCATCCATGCAGATATTGAAATGGCTGTCTCTATGCTGTGCCTTATAACAATGTAAACAATGTCTGAAATCCATGCTGTGACTTTAAAATAAATATTAAGAGTTTGTGAACAGACCAAATCATCAAAATATCTTTGTCTACTCTTGACCTATGGCTACAGTTATATATGCATGAAATAAAGAAATGGCAAAATGACAGACTTATTCAACCATTATATTAGATATAAAGAAAATCAATCAAAAATTAATGTCGCATATCATGGAGTCTGACTCAAACATGTGACTGGACATAGATATTAAGGAAATGATGTTATACAATGAAGAATAATAACTTAAAAGGAAAGAATAACATCACAGGCAATATATATGTGAGTTAACAGTTCAACAAGATACAATCATAAGATAGGTAGCACGTAAAGTGAAGTTTAAATACATGTTGAAAACAAAAAATGTAAAAAGTGTCTGAAAGCATGATGAATTTATTATAATACAAAACAAAAATATTTACTGTCTTTGTGCAAAATCTCAAAACGTTAAGATACTTTCCAGTATGATGTCATGGCAAATTATACTCCACATTAGTATGTTACTTTAATAATTAACAATGAACTGTTACAACATGAAGGGATTAAAAATAGTCTTGGCGAGAATGGGATTCAAGCCAGTGATGTCACAATTATAGACTGGCCGATTACAGACAGATCTGACTGTCACCCTCCCCCCTCCTCCCCCTCCCTCCCCCGCAAAGTTATATAAGGGTCCCTACCAAAGCATTGGTTATATTGGCACATAGTACAATATGTGAAATCTTTTGAAGATCTTTATGACATCACAGATCAGCCTCTGTGCCATGTTGTCTCTTTCTCAAAGTAACAAAGGCTTTATCTTCCAAAACCCCAGTTTATATCAAATTAGTATATCTAGAGTTACTGTGAGAACGAGGTTTTTTCAACTTCCATTAAAGAGTAGTTTTCTTCTCTGTAAAAGTCACATTGCCTGGCACTAACATATGCCTTTAACTGGCAATAAAGGCATAATGTAGTATCTGACTGCTTCCTCATCCATAAAGTATACAATCATTTCTTCCAAAAAATAATCGTTTTCTATCAATTAAATGAGGCTTACTAATTAACTAACTCTTTGGATAGCATGTTATACAAACATCAGTCAAGTTAAAGTACAACTCCAATGGTAAAAGTAATGCCCACTTTGAAATTTTTACGCTCTTTTCTATTTTGAAATTTTTACGCTCTTTTCTATTTACAATAAAGTGAAGCAGTTATAGGCTGCTTGCATATATGAAAAAAAACAAACTTTAAAAGTCCTCAATTTAAGAAAATCTTGTCATGAGGCTACTGTAATTGAAATGGTTAATGAATAATGATACAAAATATCTGACATGGCTTAAAAAATACAAACAAATTTGTAGACTTTGTTCGATAGCTACCTGTATACATGCATGTAATGATGTTGGATACACTATGCAATACACAGTTGTACACTTGGGTATTAGTAATAAATACAATAGTAATAGATTTATACACTGGTAATTTACACAGTAGTTGGAAAAGCTTGCAAATCAAAATAAGCTGATTTACTGTACATGAAACCATTCCTAATAGAAACTGACAAATATAAACACAGGTTAAAACAGAGCTTAGAACACAACAAGCAATAATCATCAATTTATAAGTCGCAAATTGAGGGGATATTTTAATTGGTACAATGCGAGTTTTTCATTCATCTGAGGTGCCCCTAGAGATAAGCTAACAACTGATAACTGTGTATCAATCCCCCCACCCCCACCCCCCACCCTCCCGTGTTCAAAGCAATCATCATGATAAAATGTCTGCATTTTGCATTGTACAAGATACAATCTGGTGATACAGTTCTCTGTTAAAGGAGACATGTGGTACCAAACAAAAACATGTGACATTAATCTTTCCAATTTACAATAGGATCAATTTAAATAAAATTATGCATAAGTGAAACTATACAACACTAACTGTACATTTTAAATGTAAATTTGTCAGACGCTTTTTTTCCACAACCTAAAATAAACGATTAATGACTCCATGATTGGGAGCTGCCGAATGATCGTAAATGCATCTCATCTTCTTATAATTTAGAGACATCTAAATATGTGTGAATATTGCATGGCTGATCAGAGTTCACACAGATACCACCCACGGCAAACTGTTAGACATGAACTCAAATGACCTGTCACATGCAACAAACACAATAAGTGTCTTATAATAAGCTACATGTGCCGCTTGTCAAGTATGGAATTTGGTGAAGTTCCTCTTCATGACTTATCTTGGTTACGAGACAGAGCATCATTTAAATGTATGCAAACAGTTATGTAGACACACACACATGCATCACATCTGCAGTCAAAACATATGGTGAAGTTAACCAAACCATCTAACATTGTTAATTGCAAACTTTAAATGTTACCTCGAGTAGTGTTGTTAATTCTGTAAATGACACAATTAATCGACAAATGACACACTTTTAGTGACTTACATGACAATTGAACACCAATACAGTTACGCAGTGATACATAGTTAAAACTTTTCAAAATCCATTTTGTCTTCTTGGAAAAAAGCTGACATCGTACAAATTGACCAACATTATATGTATCCTACAATATACCAAATAGTATAAATCAACCCAACAAGAATTCTTTCATCATACATCGGTAATGTGTAACATGTCGACAAAACTTGTTTTGTGAACGTTGTAGAGATGGTTACGAGAATGGCAAGACTAAACTAAACAAAAGATGCACAAGCTTAGGTATGATGAGGGAAATATGTATTCACCTCACTGACAAAGGAAACAAACTGTGGTATGATTTATAGGGCTAACACAAGCCCGAAAGATAATACTAATACACCTCTCAAGCCACATGTGATTAACAAAACATGCTACAAACAAAACATAAAATGAGAAACAATTTGAATCGGTGTTTCCTCAGAAGATTCTAAGATAATGTTTAATGCCGAAAGAAATTATGGACGAAGGACTGGAAATCAACTATTATTTGGTTTTCAGTAAATTTTTGTATGTGTGTATAGATACATGTATGTGTACGTATATATAGAATAGAATTGAACTGTGGGTGTGTATACATTCACACATGGAAAACTGAGTAAGAAAGTAATACAAGATAACAATACCTACAAACTATCACACTTTGAAATAGAAAGTAAGAATGTTTTCACACGACACCATTTACAGTTCACCTATAATGCCCTCCCCCTCGCCACTTTTATAGTACGCTGACATGCTGCAGTAATTTGTAGAGAGTTATCATCTTGCAATTGTTTACATTTGCCCAGGAGAGTCAAGAAAACTTTTTAAGTTTGAGCCAGTGTAGGGAATTGCCCAAAATTATTTTGAAATGTCTTGTCCATCAACCTGTGAGTAGAAATGATGGATGGACACACCTGCCTTGTGCATTAGTCATCTGAATACCTATCATGAGACAAGCTGGTGTTTATTCAGGATCACCAAATGGATGGGTCTTCAATTCTATGGCTTCTTCATGCTGTTGTGGTTCATTTCACCTCAATACAACTTTTACATGATTTCTGCTGTTTCATGACATAAACGGGCTAGTCGCTTTTTAAGACAGATTTGGGACGTGACAAACCCCAAAAACATCAACTCACGTGGTCTATACTTCCATATTTATTCCAACTGTAAGCTTGCCACACGTCTGTGGTCTGTACATTACACAGAGGTGGGCCTCACATTTCTTCTAAATTGGTGGATTGCATCGAGTGTTGCAACCACTTTGAAAAAACAACCTCAGAATGTGCAAATTTCCTGCTGATCCATGCATAGACAACTTTGATAAGTCAAAGTCAACAGGGTAGGAAGAAAAGTGTTGTCTCATCTGTATTTATATGGTGGTTTATGTTTTTAATACTAAACGAGAACATCAGTTTCCTTGTTAATATAAATAGTACTGAGGACGTAACATTGAGTCAACAGTTAATGTAAACCAAGTTTTCAGCACAGATTCATAAAAACAAAGCAGGCTAGGCTAGACAAGACTCAAGCAACAACGTAGTATCGCTATTAAAAGCTAACAAGTTATATTTGTTTCAATACTATGTAACTATGTATTAAAAGGAACAGCAGCTGTGACAATAATGCACTATCTGATGGGAACTTTTTCTGTTCAAGGTGAGATGATTAACCATCACAAATGCCACCAACAGTTTTCAGCAAAGTCGATACAGAATATAGTATTTCATGGTTTCTGTCTTACTCTTCCAGTCGAAGACAGAGTTACGGAATCTACGAAAAAATTTCCAACAAAGGGTGTGAAGGAAACAATGAGTAAAATGAAGTAAACGTCAGGTTCCATAAAATGTTTTCTCCTTCAGAATATAAATTCACTCTGGGTAGCACAGTAAAGGAACAATACCAAAAATGCTAAGGTTTCCCAGGCTATTTGGAGTAGGGCCCACTGGAAGGCTAAGGTTTCCCAGGCTGTTTGGAGTAGGGCCCGCTGGAAGGCTAAGGTTTCCCAGGCTGTTTGGAGTAGGGCCCCCTGGAAGGCTAAGGTTTCCCAGGCTGTTTGGAGTAGGGCCCGCTGGAAGGCTAAGGTTTCCCAGGCTGTTTGGAGTAGGGCCCCCTGGAAGGCTAAGGTTACCCAGGCTGTTTGGAGTAGGGCCCGCTGAAGTGCCTTAGTCGAGTTTCTCCAGCAGCAGAACTACACAGAGTTTCCCAACGAACACTAAAAAGCAAATTCCAGCCTTGTACACTTTTACAAGGTCTTGAGTTTTGAAAGTGAAAGTTTGAGTTTTTCTTACGTGGAAGGAATGTTTGAGCAGAAGAGAGTACATTCTCTCACTGCTGCCATTGACTTTTGATGCTAGTAGTGGCAGACTACTAAGTAATGTCACTTTGCCTAATCAAACTGGTTCTGCCATTCATACATCCCATTGTATGTTAGGTGGAGTGACACCCCACTGTAAGCAATCAGTGACATGTCATTACAACTGCTATCGAACGAATGGTGTTGCCTATAAACATATTGTTCTAGACTTGACTGAGAAGACAAATAAGTATTTCATTAGCAAATACTGACAGTGCAGCAGGTGGAGAGTATTGACAAACTATTGGTAAAAAAAAAACCCACTCTCAGAATTTGGAAAAATTACTTCAATGCCCTGCAGATGTTCATCTCCTCTTCAAGAATGTAACGAGCCGCTTTTATCAGTGATCAACAAGTGATCACAAGATATTGTAGAAACCCATCCAGAAAAACCAGTAGAAAACCAGGCAAGCATTGACCCATTGAAAGAACTTGCAAACATTCAAGAAAGATCTGCAGTTGGCAGCCAATCCAGACATGTTCAAGTTTGCTTTGATGATTTTAATAGTGGCACTGTTTCTTTAGGTGTCTCCGTATGGAAATGATCACCGAGACGATGGAGATATTCCACAAATGTTACCTCCAGGATTAACTTTGTGGGACATGAACAGCTGTACAGGGTATGGAGTATGTAGAGCACAAATAGCCTATACCACCTCCCTGGATATTGTATTCATACCATCGAGACGAAAAAAAAAACGAAATTACATGTGATGAACAGTCAGAAGATGCTGTGGAAAAGGAAAAAACACTTCAATGTCACAACTGAATGAGTACAAGGAGACTGGCGGTGCCATGGCCTTTCAGGAAGTGTTGGGAATACTAACTGAAAGTTCAGCATAAATTTCGAGAGGGAGCGAAGACCTCAATCCCTTATTGAAAGGAAACCAACAATTAAACAGGTCCTCATGGAAGGATCAGAGAGTCAAACTGTCTAACAGGTAACGATTTGTCATAAACATTGAGCAGAAAAATCATAGTCAAATATCTCAATTTAAGACCCAACATCTACCATAAGAAATGAGACAATGGAACGTAAGCAGAAAAACATTGATAAGGAGAGGAGAGTGGGCGAGTTGGAAAAGTAAAATTTATGGTTGTGAGAATACTAGCTAATCAAGTTACATCAACAATGCCAGGTTTAGAACAGAGTCTTATATGTATCAATTCTTTTTAAGCCAATGCCATTTATGTGTTTCTTCAGCTACCAGTTTGTTCACCCTGTTCATTCAACTCTGTAGTTGTTTGCTACTTTAGCAGTAGGACATCTTCCACTTCAACAAACAAATTCCAATGTTCATAAAAGTCACTTAAGTAACAAGTGTAATACTTTGTGTTATACTCTATTACGATAGAACAGGTACAAATTAGCAGGTATGTATCAAAAACTGTCAATAACACTAACAACTTCAGCCTTGGTTGTTAAATATAAGCTAGGATAGACACAGCTGCAATGAAGACTGTGGTAGGTCTCGGCAAAGTGATTGCTTTGAAAAGGAACGGACAATCTCAAGATTTCGCATATCTGTTATGACATCAATGCGACATTAATGGCAGGCTACACGATAATCAAGTGCATTCTGATGTTGAGATGAGTTACCTACAGACTCAGCCAGTTGCTTTAGCTGAAACCAAGGACTGTAGCTACTACAACCAACACTAAAGGTGGATATTATTGAAATGATTGTCACTGAGGAAGTTACAGTCTTGTAAAGAAATTCTTTTGTTTTGTAAAACTTGAGAAAATCATGTGAAATAAGTCATTGATGGGTGAATGTCATTCTCCTTGAATATAAGAGCTGCATAAATTACCTGCTTGCCACAACTATTAAACTTATATTAGCTGTGACTGTTCTGGCCACCTTATGGCAAAGTTCAATAAAAATTTCTCAAAATGGGAGCCTTCGAGGGTAGTTTCAGTCAAACTTTTAGCACTAACACAAGTGAAGGCTTATCAAAGCAGATGAAATTTTCTAGTTTGGTTTTCAAGATTGCTGATTTATGGTTTCGTAAAAACAGCACTGAGGGTACGAAATGCTTCGAGCAAACTCATTATCTCTGAAGACGTAATCTTGTATGATGCCAAGCACATCTTTAATTAAAGTCTAAAGTACCTGCATGTGGAGTATGGATAAATAAAAGTCATAATGATGTTAAGTTACCTTGCCTTAGCATTTCACATTTATCACAACGACTACTGCCGTATGCAAAGAGATCACTTGGACCAATGGCCTGCTTGCATGCAATATCTTTCGTCAGAGTACCAGACAGTTTATGTCTGGACATAATTAAACAATAGTTCCATAACCATTTTCACATTAATTTGACTTTACATTTTCTAATAAATCCAGTCAGTTTTATTAGAAAACTTTGTAAAACTCTTTCTACTGTACCTACTGTACCCTTTGCCTAGTCATGAAAACAGAAAATGAATATTCATGAAAGCAGAAAATGAATGCCAAATGTTATACCAAGGTGAATGCTCCTGTAGAACCAAGACCAAATCCTTGATAACCTTCCTTCTCCCTTACACAACAGGTTAGGATCACTATACTACAAAATTGAGAGATTATTTGCCATTTCTAGTGATCCCTTTATCCGGCCAACACCTTGTCATCAACACACGTTTAGTTTTTGAAGCAAGCAGAACGGCCTGTGTGAACACATAGCTGTTTTCATTACACCAACACAACTTTACCACAATAATGCCTTTTAACTGTTCTATCGAGAAACCCCGGTATGTACACCTATAGGTACTACATTCACTGTTGCTGCACTGACCTCTTACGAACCCCGTTGGCCTCACACTACCTCTCTACACAGCATGATGTCAGCTCACTTCCAGGATTTACACTGGTCAGTCTCGTAACATCACCTGTTCTTCTGTCTCTTAACCTGACGAGTTCTTGCAGAGATCGTTCTTTTTGTCGATTTAACCTACTCAGAGGGAGGGAAACAAAAGGGGAGATAAATTAGGATTAAATAAACATATTGACTTTACATGTTTTCAATCATGACAGGCATAGACCTGGGCGGGGGGGGGGGGGGTGTTAATGCTCCTCTTTTTCAACATTACACCAAAATTACAAACAGTTATTTGCACAATCTTGTGTGTAGATCAACTTATAGACCTCATTTATAACCTAAATGCCTAGACATCACAGCTCCATTCATTCCCAATAGTCTTGACGTCAATTTATCATTAAAAAAGCTGAGTTTATTCTGCATGCCGCCAACGTGTCCATTAGCTATATGTTGCATCCAAAACTCGCCGTTTGTACTGAACGGCAGTTTTTTCTAGTTGTTTAGCTGAGTGATCAGTCCCATCTTTTTGCACCTTAGTTGAGCTGCCTATTCATCTATTATGCAACTCATCACACAGCTAGTAGCCAAATCACTATCAGATCAAGGCAGACATGGCAAGGTGTGAACAAATCAACTCTTCCAAACTAACCAGTCTGTTTGCAGGAGAGATAAAGTTTCAGTAAGTTGAGGTCAAGAGAGCTGAAAAAAATGCAACCTATGGTTAATGGACTAATTCTCGTCATGTGGTAAATATTTCAATACCATTCGCTTCTAGCATCCTGTAAAAAGTGCTGTTAGGCTGGTTTAGTTTTACTTCAAATAGTGATGACAATTCAGATCTTTGTTATTTTGAAATTTACTATTTCATGTGCAACATATTAATATGGAAAGTTATATAAGTTTAGTATTAATGAACCACCATGGGCAGCTTTAAGACAAAACTATATAACATTCCAATATGTCTTCCACAATTTTACCTGTTCGGTCTGTTTATCCAGCTCTAACATGGCCTCTTGAATAGCTGCCTCCAAGTTAGTCGTTACCCTCCTTGCCCTGTGACAATTATAAAAGAAATTCATCAGACGAAGTCATAAATTGCAGAGTAATCTAATAGAACAACTCAAAATATCAAACTTAATCAAAGACAAGCTTTGTTTTCTAGTGTGTTGGTCTCATTGATGATTACTAAGTAAACTATCATACTGACAACAATATATTCGTTTGAGAAGAGCAGTCTGTCAGCCGACATACATAATATGCTGGCAAAATGGGACATAACAGAGGATACCCCTATGTTTGAATCTGATTGGCTATTAAAAGACAAAATAAGTAGTCTGAAAGTCTACTCTACTGGTACATTTAAGACATTACAAACTGTATTAAACCCTACAATAGTTTAACAAAGAGACGTTTTATGAAATACAAAGCTTACTTCAGTGCAATACTTTGGGTTGAATGTGAGACTAGCTAAGGACACTCACTTGGTGAAATCAAATATGATTTGTCCAACCATATACACCTTTGATTTACAACACACAAACACACACATATATAAACAAT
>KN892318.1:0-17905 GCA_000934455.1 Apostichopus parvimensis
CAGTATGAAGATCTTGAACTCTGACAGGACGCCTGTAAAGACCAATATGCAAACATATATCTTCTGAAATTGTTGGCTCAAAAAATTCAAACATCAGAGAGAGCTATGAAAACCTAAAACTGCACCACAGAGTTTATTAAAATTATGTCTGGTAGTGACACTAACATCATATATGAAATGTTGTTTCATAATTTTGTTCAATAATTTTCTAATTAAAGACCGAAGATAATAGTAATTTGGGTGGAGGATACTGTAGGTTGCAGGGATACTGTAGATAGTGAAGTGCAATATATGATAACTATAATGTCTACACAGTTATGTACAGTATGTCAGAGTCTTTCCATATTGTATACAAACAAATTCTGTTATTAACAATAGTATCTTGTGTGTTTTGGTAAAATGGAAATCCTCAACGGTAAAGGAGCAAGATTTTAGAATAAAATGAATACAAATGAATCACTGAAACATATCTCTTTACTGTCGATAGCATGCACTGTAGCAAAGTATGTTGTATGTATCTATAGTACTTTGCAAATTGTTGTCAAGGAAATGTAACTAAATAGCTACAGTATATCTTATAGACTTACCTATCCTCTGGACAGGTCTTACTTTGCTTCAACCATTTAAGAATACACTGGAAAGATGGAGAAATGGAGAAAACTTAGATATGTACATTCGATGTTTGAAAGAAGTAAAAATGAAATAAAACTGTAATCATTGATTATATCTCAACAATTGAGAAACTACTGTATTGGCCTAACTATCATAGCCAAGGATGCCCCTCCCCCATACCCCACCACCCCCCCCAACCCAACATCTCACCCCATCCACCAACTAGAAGACTAGCAAGTTCAACAAAAAATACTTGACCAAAATGCACTTTATGTAGAGCATTCAACATATCACGATGACTTAATGGCTACTCAATATGACAAAACTGTGGCACGGCAAGTACATAGGCATGTCGCAATTATGACTGCATGATTCTGGCTTATATTCTATAGAAAGGCAGTAGAAAGCACTATGAGGTATAATTTATTCACAGACCATTTTAGTATCACTCAGAGGAGAAATGTTACTTGTACACAAATATATTGTGTTGATGTCAGATCTGTGTACATTTTCTTCAAATAGTTAAAGCAATATGAGCTGGCAGAATTGTTTGTAAGAATTTGTTCTTGTATGCCATGCAGTGAAAAATGCACCCTGATGACATACTCTCTTGCAGAGACATTATCTTGTGATAATACAGAACACATTAATTTATTTACTCTGTTAATATCTTAAAATTCAGTCCCTTAGGGCAACCCGTGATATTTGTATATGTATGTATATTAGATCCTCCTGCTAGCAGGAACTCGCGAAGAAGCCTCATTGGCTTATCAAAGCCGCAAGCTGACCGAAGTCAGTCTCTTACATTCATATTTAACGTCCATGATTATGAATTGTCAATTGTCAACAACTCTGTAACTGGACGACATACATTAATCTGGGAGTGACTCGAACCCGAAACCTATGATTGAAAGGCACCGGCGTTAACCACTGAGCTAACACTCCAAATTTTGCCTACACTTCAAGAATGCATCCATGTGGGCTAACTTATTCCCCAGTTTCCCACACCTTGGTATCACGAACAAGATTCAAATTTGCAAATTGTCATTGAATCATATCAAATCAAAGCATTGGAGTCTCGAAACTATGATATAATATAAGCTTTGCAGCCTAACACTGAAACACCAGTCCAGTTCTGTAGTTCATACCATCTGCTGAAAGAACTTCTCATAATCAGATACAAATATTTGCCAGGGTTATCCATAGAATATTCTTAATGCCAGTTCCTCTAATCCTTAATTGAAAATACGCCTGAAAGAAAAGTACTCTATCTGGAATGAAATATCAGATTCTCACCATGCGACAGAAACTGTGACCACAAGGAGCTCTTTGTGGGTCTTTGAAGACTTCTTGGCATACCGAGCAATATAGATGGCGACTGACTGAGTCAGGATTCAAAAAATACCTGCGAAGTAGAAAGATATGTGACTACAGCAGCATTGTAAATCCATTTTAAGCTAAGTTTAATCTGAGCATAAGTAGTAATACAATCGTGATAACTGCTTTTTGAAGTGGAAATTATAATGTGATCATGAAGTATTTATACAATACATACAGTAGTATATAATTTAATAATTACTACCAAAGTGAAACTATTGAGACTCAACTCAAAGTTGTATGATTCGTCAACTTAAAACTCAAAATATGACAAACTATTTCGCAAAACTCATACAAGCTGTAGAAAGTTAGCATATCACTAAGTTATAATGACGGCAGATATCAATCTTTCTCGGGCGCAATCGAGGGGAATGAAACATTACCTATCTTCCTCTTCTTCTATAACTTTCGTGGAAGTTGCGTCATCTCGACGTCTTTTTGTTCTCCTTCTTAGGCTTCTTGGCATTATTGTGATTTGTGAACGATTTTCTCTCGTTGTACCCTCGTACTTAAGAGATTCAGGTTTGAATTTTGAAAGAAAGAACAGAAGGTGGTACACAACAAATTATTGCTCGACAAGTGGCGTGTAACCAGTAAAAACGACCGTGTGGTGGTAAGGGGGAGGGGGGGGGGGGGTTACGAACGAAAACGAATTCATCACACTTATTTCTTTTATATGGACACATCTAGCATTGGTTGTAAGTCGGAACAAACCGATTGGGACTCCGTCTGGGATGACATACGGATGTGAGTGTGTGTGTGTTTTGGCGGTGGTTGTAAGGTGAAGGGGTGGGGTAGTAAGCACATGCATGGCGACATTGGTCTGTTTACTTGGGAAGAGCAGCATGATGGCCTATATACTGTTTGACAGTGGCTTCAAACAGCTGGGACTGCAAAGCGCAGGTAAATAAATCATGTCATGGCAATCCATATGCCTTATAGAAATCGAAATGATCGAGGTCGAAATGGAGGGGTAAGATATATATATTCAGGAATACAGGTCCTGTGTAAACAATATTGAAATAATCTGTAGCTAATTTATCTCTCATATGGTCTAAGTGTTACGTTTTAGAGTCTTCAGAAAGGTGAGAAAGGCAGTCGTCATGAAAGTCGGATAAGATCAAATCGGGACGTGACCCTAGAACACACAAAAAACACATGCATACTCGTGTTATTTACTTCATGGGCGTCGATTCGTTTCTCACCGTTTTTGGGGTGGGTGTGGAGGAGGGCAGGGATTTGCTCACACTGGGCGGCACGCGATATTCTTTTTCGTAGTACAGCGAGGGGAAAGTCATGAATTATTCATACATTTTAATAAATAGTCAGATTACTTGTTTCTCAGCCACGAAAAGCAATAGCGAACAACTAAACGTTATGTGGGCTACTACTTGTACATGATGTGTAATAAAGTTCGTATTTTGTATGGTGTGACGATATGATTGATAAGTACTGTGTGTAATTAGTAAAAAAAAAAGAGTTTGTGGTTGCGTTGTATGGTGAAGCGATCAAGCGAGTATACAGTGGACGAGCATATTTTTGAGGCTCATATTTCCCTTGACCAGTCACAGTGAAGAATGTCTGGGTCTGGGTCTATTTCATTTTAATTCATACATTTCAATTCTCGTAGGTATCTTCATTTGAACAGAAACACGAGGTTACAGTCATGTTCTTTTCTAGGTTTTTTATACGTTCAACATAATCTCATGTACAACGTACGTAGGTGATGGAAAACAACTTTCTGCCAATGATTCAGTGTACGTGATCACGAGCGTGCGCAAAGTTGTACAACAGCGCTGTTCGCTGTTACAAGTGAAAAATGAATAATTCATTTCTAAACTATTTATTTACTAGCTTAGAGTTAGCCAATGCTAGAAAAGAATCAAATCAGATCTGTTAATCTTACTAGTGTTCCTTCTATGGAGAATTCAATTTTCGCAAGTTGATCACGTACAGAAATTTTCTGTGATTCGTTAACAATCTTTCTTGAAGCATATATTCGTAGTATTAAACTTAACCTCATTGTTACGAATACGACGAAGCAGCCGACGGATTTAACGTACCACCTGCTTTCCCGCGATTAGATCATATTCTACGTCACACTTTCTACGTCATTCACTACTGTTCGTTCGAACCTAACCTACGCTTTGATGCATGGCTTTTGCGTACCGTTTGTCGTGTTACCGAATTGTCCCAACTGAGTGGAAATTTCTGTAAGATCATGAATAATTCATGATTTTCCCCTCGCTGTACTACGAAAAAAAATATGGCGGGCGGCACCGGGCGGTTGCGCCCAGCAGTTCTGAATGCCGCCCAGCACAAACAGTATTTTAAACATTTCCGCCCGGCACTTTTTTGATGATAATTTAACTCAATAATTTTACCATAACCAAAATCTGGGAGAATACATGGCACAGTAAAGGAAAAATAGCACCACCTAAGCATACTTCATGTGCAAAATTTGTCCATTGGGGAGGGGGTACCCCACCCACGAGATCCCTCTCCCAGGGTGTGGATCACATTACCGCATTATCTTCCCGGCACTCAAATATTCCTGAGCACATCCCTGGGAGGGTATATGGTAATTAACCTGGGCGATCTTAAGGAAGCTATCAAAAAGTGTGTTTTTTTGGAGGGGGGGGGGGGTGAGTGAGAACTGGTGGGGTTTGGGAATCTTCCCTAGAAGAATGTTGGTTTTGTAAATCAGTACTGCGCGCGTTGGTTCAATTGAAACGAATCCTTCAGTCAACTGCCTGACACAAATGCAATTGTTTGTGTGTGTATGCAGCTGGCTATAAACGAAACATTTGAGCTGCCAATAGAGGGTGGGAAATGTTCATTAGTGAATATTTCTAAGGGCTCCAAATTAAAAACATTGGCGGTGTACCCCCCCCCCCCACACCACCATACCCGAATCGACGCCCAATATTTTCAGAAAAAATCATCTCACTTGATGTGTTCAATCACTTTGCTACAGTATTGAGTGAACTATTTAAGTTTCTCTCCTCCACTTTTAGGTTGCTGCACGAGACTCCGAATGGATTGCTATCATGAAGAGGGCCGGAGTCCGAGTAAGTGGAGGCATGCCATCGATTTTAAACGGTCGTGTTGGTGAAAGGAGGTGCTATCTTGACCCCCTGATATTTTATTCGCTTCTCCAGTAGTAAGTGTTGACCCACTGATCCCGACACAAGGGCCGCTGCTGTTAATCTCGAATTAGTTTGTGTATATCCTCAACTTTGAGTTAAAACTGTAAGCTGCTGACAACTGAGCCAGTAGTAATTACTGCAAACTTCAGGAAAAACGTGAAATTTTTTACTGTACTTATAGAAGAATGTATTGAGAATTTTTATTGAGGTTGTCAGCTTCCTCTGTATAACTACCATGCACTTAACCGCCCATGCGGAACCGGTATATACCAGGCTTCTGAGAACTATAGTGGCCCAATTTCATTTTGCTGCTTGTAACCCTATTTTGAAAGTTCACATTACTTGCGTTGTAAATTTCTCTTAAGAAAAGAGAATATTTAAATAAGTCATTGGCGAATTGGAGATGGTTAAAAGTGGTGACAGTTTGGTCCATTGCTCAGTCTAATCGTGACCTAGAATCGCACCCATTATATCTTCAACAGTCTTTTAAGAAATCAAGTAGAAACATATTACACTGTGGAACCAATTTTAACGTATCTTAGAGGATGAACAACAATAGTAGGTTCGTATTTTGTTTGCTGGAGGTTTTGATCGAATACTGAGACGATTGCCGGGTTCAGCTATAGTCACAAAACTGAACAACAAACAAACACTGGGATAGATGATGTTCACTTATATCCTTTTGTTGATATTGATCGTCTCTTTGTTGTCATCTGTTTTTGACGGCGACTAACATTAGTAGGCATTATTGTTTTTCTGGTGTTCATCGTACAGCACAGTTATTGTCGTCTAAATTGCTTGTTACTTCATATCCTTAAATGCCACATGAAAAATAAATTTCACTTCTGTTATTGGTGTAGAATGATGAAAGTTGATGATGCCTGGGTGGAACACGATTTCTGTGGGGTGGAAGCGTGTACGTGTGTATTGCGCAATGTCACGGATTTGTCGCCCTCTAATTTTACGTCACATTGTAGACACATGCGTGCATGTCACTCTGGCACTGTCATACTGTTACGCTGCACTATACTGTGTGCATATATAGGCCCACGGTGTTTCACATATGTTAGTCTGAATTGCTTGACGTTAAAATTGTCTTGCGAACGAAGTTGTTCTTTGAAAACAGGTTGAGAGGAGAGATAATCCGTCTCACCGGTGTAAAATAAAAATGGAAGAACAATTGATGGACAGTTGGGATCAACAGGATGATCCTGGTCCAGGGGATGCGGCAGAAAACTCCAGCATGTCCTCGCAGTTTTCGAAGCTAAATGTCAACGCAAAGCCTTTCATACCCAATGTACATGCCCCAGAGTTTGTACCATCATTTACCCCGAAAACAGCGGAGGCTGACAACTGTAAGTTAAAAAAACAACACTTTAAATGGGCAAAGGGTTTGTTAAATATTAATTTTAGTCATAACGATCAAATTGAATAACCTTACAGGAGGAACTTTGAAGCTAGGCTAGCCTAACACGAAACAGGACAAAAGGAATCTTACAATAGTAACATTAGGCTAAGTAATGCATAGGTAAAGCAAACCTGAACCGTGGTAACAAGCAGTGATCCGTAACGATGAAATTATAAAATCCCATCAGTTTGTTGATAATTCCCTTTCGTCCGTCTACGGATGTTACCAAAAGCTTCTGTGACTAGACAGACAATGTTATTTCAACCATTTCTTTAACTTGTTGTGGCAGGAACTGAAATTAGGCCTAGCCTCCACCCTATTGTGTTTCACACTAGCTTGCGGTTCCTTATACTGTAACATGGTGGGCTCGTAATCGACGAACTTAAGGATTTGATGAACAATATCTAATAAGGAAAACCCCAAAACACTCACCTGTACGCAATGTGTAGTACCTCAGAACTAAAATGAATGCAAAATATTTATTCTTATGTTCCAACAAAACGTACAGTTGAGAAGAAGCTGACCCGGGGACGTCTGCAATGTTAAGTCCGTTAGGATCTAGTGCCATTCCACCATGGGTGCATACCGCCATACCTTTCCGCCATAGGTTCCGAGCCTTTCCGCCATGGCAGAAAGGATCGAAACCTATGGGGGAAGGTAATAATGTGCCCTTTCTGCATACAAAAAGTTCTTTACCGCCATTGCGGTAACATGGCAGAAGGGCACTTTTTCAATGGCGGAAAGAGCACATTTTCTGTGGGGCAAAGTAACGATGGCGGAATGACACAGCCCCTAGTCTGTTAATACCCTGTAATTGACATATTTGACCATATAAGCTTCCTTTGTGTGTGCATCCATTGACTTTGTACACTGTTTGCCATGCTTTGAGCCTCTCCATGCATGACTAAATGTAGCAAACGGATCGTTCTTACAGAGAAGTGGCGTCGTCTCAAGGGATTTTGGTTATTTTTAGAGGAAAATACTTGCAACATTGGTGAGGAATTGTGTAAAAGGCTTGAAAATGATCCAAAATTTCTTGGGCACATACCTGAAACAGCATACATGGGAAAAACGTATCTCTGCTCAGGTGCGAATAGTTTAAGTTGCCTGCAGTATGGTTGCCACAGTGATATCTAGGAATATTTAGAGGTGTTTCAATTTCAAAGCCTTCACTATACTCCTGGTTGGAGTGATTTGGGGCAAATTTCATAGTTTTACCATAGCAACACGAACAGGAATTTGCATTAAACTATGTTAGGCTTAAAGTGATTCTGTGCATTTTGAAATAGTAAATAAATAAATAAAACTGTTCATTTTCAAAAAATGAGGTTTCCCCAAGCTAATTTTGCTAAAACCATTTCATTAATTAAAAAATTAATGATCTAAGAGTATCAACAAATTGATCCACTGAAGACAGATTTCATTCATGTTTTCTTTTATGAATTATGATGTGCCTCTTGATTTAAACAAGGCAATGTGAGAATGCACTAAAGCATATTCAGTACCAATGAAGCTCTCCTTGCTCAATTGTACAGCCGATCATCAATGCGACTATAGCAGACTCTGTGACATCAGTAAATAAGTGTGCAAAACCTAGCACATAATACTACACTTGGTATCGCAGACATTCGATCATCTTCACAATCTCTCTCTGACTAGGCCTTAAAAGTGTACTAGCTTTATTAGAACTAAGTCTCTGATCGTTCAAGCTACTATTATGGTCAGTTGTGTTTATTAAAACTTCCAGCTACTTCACTTTCCAAATTACTTTGTGCATTGAATAGACATAAATATATATATTCCTATATGCCTTAATATTCTCCCTAGCTGTGATCATTTGGAAAAGCAAGAATGCCATCCTTATTCAGCAAATGATTCTTGGCCAATAGTCCAAGTAGTATATATACAAACTTCATTAAAACCATGGAAGAGTCTATACCTTGTGTGTTTGTGGCAGTTTATGATGTTACCCCAAAGACTAAAGAGTAGCATTGATGCTAGTATAAGCCGTTGTAAAGTGTTTCTATGGCAGGGATATAAGGGGGAAGGGGGGTATTGACTAACCCATTCTAAAAGTATGAAATTCATGACTTGCATATCAAATTTGTGTCATAGAAATGTAAGCCTTTAGTGGTAACATGGTTTCATTGTGCCAAGGTTATTGTAACTTTAACCAAACTTTGCAAAGGAAAAAACAAGTTTGAGTCGATCAACTTTCCTTTACCTTTCCTCTGGCCTCTCTTCTTGCTTTCTCTCACCCACTCTCCCTTCCCCTGACACCACTCGCCCTTTCTGATCCTGCTCCCTGAGCCCTTTCCCTTCCAAGTAGCCCCTCATCCCATGTACTTGTATATATGTCAAGTTATGGGACCATTCAGCCCGTTGCATATAATAAATCACAGTGTCTAACTTTGGGGAGCACACCGTCTAGAATTTTTTTCAATCCATTTCACCCATTTTAGTGGACTTTGTCATGTAAGGTAGCCGGAATGATTATTCAATATTTGTAATATGTACAGTATCATCTATAGAACTGTGTACTATGCTAATATGTTGCCCTCTAGAGACTACTACACTGAACAAGGTAACAATTTCAAAACAAGAAAATGTATCACTTGTTTCAATCAAATTTTGTATCCTTCCAGCAACTGTTGAAGAAGCAGAAGTTGAAACAGAGACACCAGCAGCAGAAACTACAGCAGGTAACATTCAGTTTATCATCTTCATATCTATAGAGGTGTTACAGTGACGTCATATTTTGGGACATAGCGTGAATCATGCTCAGTGACTGGAGGGAAAGAGAGCCTCTCTATATCGTTACGTTCAATGGGCTAATTTTCTTTATTTTGCTTGTTTTTCTTCATTTGCGAAAAGATTTAAATTATATATATTTTTGGGGTTTGTTTGATTTTTGTAGAATAACATATGGCAAGGTTTACTCAAAATATTCACCAGTCATTTAGAAATCATCGTTTGAATTTAGGGCTACATAGTAAGTCAGTGTGAGAAGAAGCGACTTTTCACTCCAGCAAAATTGATCACGTGGTGTGAAAACCAGTGAATGACGTCATGTGCAAGACCTCTATAGATGTGCATTCATGACGGTTCCACCTGTACATCCCCATGGTAGTTAGAATGAAGAAGAATGAGAAGATTATATGTGATGATATTAAAAAGATTTGTCAGAACTGTATGAAAGAATGTCTATGAAAGAATTCGCTAATTATCCGCTCACAGTCATGGTGGAATACCCTACTAAGGTGATGGTCCTCTAGCAATGTTCCACGACTTATAAGTGGGCCTCCAGGGCTTGACATAAGCCTCAAAAAGGGCACCGCAAAAAATGCTATTGTGTAGGTTCCAGTGTTGAAGGGCATCGTGGGGAATATGAAGGGCATGACAGCAAAATATGAATCTGAGGAAGGAGGGCACTGACAGCAGTTTTCATCTAGTTAGTAGTGCTTTGTCATTTGAGGAGCAGTGAAAAGTGTCTAATCAGACAATTTCATTATGGATACAGTAAAAAATACAAGGAACAGACTACAAATTTCTTTTTTTTTCCAGAACGAAAAGTTTATTCACAATCATGTGAAAGACTTTCCAAAAGAATAACGGCAGTGAATGACAACAACCTTCTCAAGACTGCATTATAAATCTTTTGTATATTTTGCGAATTATGACTGTTGACATGTAAACAATGCCTCATGGGCCGCTAGTAATATATTCCACTGTTCTGGGGTTGCCTGCAGGCGCCTCCAATCCGTCATGATATTATCGATGTTCAACAAACTGTTTCAATTGGTGTAGGAATACTGAATATTCAACACAACATGTTTATGCATGCTTTTAAAACGCATGACCTACTGAGTACCCTCAACCCCACTCCCTGTGATAAATGGTTATATTGGATTTTAAATGATGTCTTCGCTGTACGTTTGACAAGTGGAGGGAATGCTCTGTGAAGTCGGTGAACAAACCCCGTACAAGTTAAAGATTGGGATTTTAGAAAATATAAAATGTAATAGACATCCCAAGCTGGACAAATAGCAGTGTGAACTGTATTTATGGCCTACAAAATATCATGATCAAAGTTTGTTTTTTTTGGTCTCAAGTCATCCTTTTAAGAAGTTGCGATAACATGAAACATAATTAGCAAGAAGAGGAAGGGCTTTACCAGCTTTGTTATTGCTATGAATGTATTTACTCTGTATTTAGATACTACTGGCCCTGAGATGACAGATACAGTGGAAGATGAAGAAGAAGAAGAAGAGGAAAAAGAAGAGGAAGAAGATATTTCAACTCCTTCACCAGATGAAGAATTGTCGACAGGTACTGTTTGCTTTGTGACCCTGGGGTACGACCGACCGAAAAGGGTACCCTTCCAAGAAAAGCAAAATTGTAACTTGTATGTGACCATTCTTCCCAATAATGGAGCAAAATGTTCAAAACTTTACAATTCGGCTACTAGAGGATCTCTTTGAGAGTCTTTGTACAATTTTTTAAAGGTATTCAAGAAATGTTGAAACCTAATTAATTTGTAAAAAAATTATCAACATTTTATCAGTCCGGCCAATTGACATTTTCCTCCTTCTATTTTTCTTCTTTCTTATTTTTTTCTGTTCATTCTAGATAATGAGGTGGAACCCATAAAACCCACAGCATCTCCTAGTCCACCGACACCAATAAAAACCAACCGAAAGGAACCGGTGCAAGAGGAGATCAAGTCGAAGAAAGAACCTGTTAATGTAGTTTTCATTGGTCATGTGGGTAAGTGGCAGGTTTCATTTCAAGGGTTGAGAGACAAAACTGGTTCCATTGACTTGCTGGTTTCGTCATTGATCAAACTTGTTTCTTTTTTTTCTTTTAGTAGATTTATTGAGTCAGTTCTTGTCCGTTAGTTGCAGGCATATGGCTGGCTAGAAATCGCCTGCTTATTATAAGAGAAAAGAATCGGGCCTCCAGTAGTGTTGTTCTCTAACTACTGTTTGTATTTGTTGTTGCTTGGGTTTCATTGGAAGGCAAGGATTCTGGTCTCAGTTTAATAGGAAAGAAAGCAGGTTAGGAAGACAAGGGGGATCCCACTCTGTTTAAGGCAGCAGCATACAATAGTGAGCCTAACATGGTTTTCTGAGAATTCACAGAAAATTCTGTGATTTCTTTTATTAGCCTGCACCATTTAACAGAGCTACCATTTATGTTTAATTTCTTAGGCAGCATTAATTATACTTTACGAAAAAGGAAATCTGATAAAAAAAAAATTAAAAAAACATTATGAACAGCGTTTTCTTTTTTTTTCGTCAATCTGGACTAAGCGACACAGATTTGAGCTAATTCACACAACAGATACGGCTCTGATTCGCACATAGATAAACAGACACGCAGCGTGCACTTGATCGCAAGGTTATCTTGTAGGTCTTGACACTAGTACTGTTAGGAAACAAATAGTAATTATAATGATAGTTTTAATTATGCATGAAATGGATTACAACATAGATAGTTCTCTTGGTGTTAATGTTTGCATCACTTCTGCCTTCCACTAATGCTGATCGGGTCATCTTCTTAAATCTTTAATTTTTATCTCTTTTCTTAATTTCTGAGACGTTCTTTCACTTCTACAGATGCTGGAAAGTCTACGATAGGAGGTCACATCATGTAAGTGCTTCTTTAATTGTCTCTCTGAAATTCACTTCTCACTATTTTGTTAAGTGATTATACTAAGAAGTTAGGAACGTGCAATAGCATCATCATACAACATTGACGAATGAAATATTGCAGATTGCCGACTTCTGGTCGCATGAATGAAGCTTCCGTTTTGTAATGATATTGTGTTGTGTAATCTATAAACAATCTGATCATAGGAAAAAGCGTGTAAATATAATTCGGGTCCATAAAGCCTTTATTAAGTCGTTGGGTGAATGTTTAGAATACGACATTATCATAAAGGTTATCTTTCAAATCTACATATGTGTAATAGCAAAATGCAAAATATAGCTGTTTGCTTCACTAACAACATAGCAACAAGGTATACTGTTAATAATACTTCTTTACAGCATGGTTTACCCGTAAGTAGGTAGATTGGTATAATATATGTCTGGTTTTGATACTACAGTACTGTAAGTAACAGAATCATTTACAGGAATATTCTCTGTCTATCTCTGCAACATGTGAGATGTCCTAACATTCTTTTTGTCCGAAAATGATTAATTAGAGCTCTAATTAAATCAATTATAAGGCAGGAATATCTATCCTTAATTTAGGTATTTATAGGCTATATGCTTTAGGTTTCACTGTGTTGTGTGTAGGAAGTGAGCCTTTGTGGCTGTATCAAATCACTGAGAATCATGCTGGTATTATGCCCAATGTTGTTATAAGATCAACATGTCAGGATCGGCCTAACATTTATTTACGCATCTTCACAAAGGTAGACGCTGATTGCACAACTTTGACGTTGTGGCAATGCAAAAGCCACAACAGCTGGAAAAAAAATGTTCTGCTTTTGAAAGATTTCCCTTTGGTTTACTCTGTATTGATAAAATCTCTGCCACAGTATTGTGAACTACTGGCTAATCATTTCTTTATTCCAGTATAAATTTACAGAGAAGTTTATAAATAGAATAAAAATATAACAATATACAGAACATCAAAAATACAGGTTAAGACATATAAAAAAGTTAATGAGATTCAGTTAATAATGAAATATAAAAAGCGTTACAAAAGTTATCAAAATTATCAAAAAGCTACAACAAAGGATCTAAGAAGCTGTCTTTACCAGTTTACAAAAAGGGGCTGCTCTGTAAATAAACGAGTTCTTAATCTGTTATCACTTGTTTTCTGTTATTACTTCTTTTCTGTCTCATATCCCAGGTACCTAACGGGTCAAGTCGATAAAAGAACGTTAGAGAAATACGAAAGGGAGGCTAAGGAGAAAAACAGGGAAAGTTGGTAAGTATCTGATATTAGAGAGCAGCCTTGGTGGAGAAAATATAGGAATTATCATACATTGGAGCCTGAGTTTATTAGTTCACCTTCAGTGTGTAGCTTACAAAGGTATGGCAAGTATCAGAATGGGGTATTATAGGCCACCAGTTGAGACATTTTTCCTAATGCTGCTAATACCACTCTGTGCTGTCTCAGATATCATGCTTCAAAGCACTCGTTACTGACAGTATGCACAGTTCCTAACCTTTTATTGGATATAAACTTGATATTCATACCGTCAGTAGTATGGGTGCTTTGAAGTGGGATATGAAGTACAGAATAGCCAAAAAACAATTGTCCCAACTGGGTGGTGGGTATTTTCAATCTGTATATGCATATTCATAGGATTTGAGGACAACCAAGATGGTGGTAATTTTAATTGTAATTGTATCTTATTTGTTACTTTTAACAGACATACAAGTTGTCAAATGATGAAGTACATCTTCACGGTGTTCGCTTTGCCTTTATGTAATTAGTACGATAAATGCCCTTGCCAGCTTATGCCTGTTCTGAAAAAAAATGGAAGACATGAATATTCACGTTCCTAAACATCATGCCAAATGAAGTCACCATTGCATTTAAAGTTTCTATCACCCTTTGTTAACTTTACTTCAACATCACCAGAATTTTAATTGAAACAGTCAGTGTTTGGTGGTGGGCACATGACCGTTATTGACAGAAATGTTGGCTGCCAATTTGTTAAAGCCAAAAAAAGAAAAACATTTTATGATTTGACATGTATTTATTTAACATTCTCATTTATTGGTATGTTTGTAATCCCCCCCCCCCCTATAGGTATTTGTCATGGGCATTAGACACAAACCAAGAGGAGCGTGACAAGGGTAAGACAGTGGAGGTAGGACGAGCGTCCTTTGAGACAGACAAGAAACATTTCACAATGTTGGACGCCCCAGGACACAAGAGTTTTGTACCCAACATGATAGGTGGTGCAGCACAAGCAGATTTAGCTGTTTTGGTGAGTTTTTCTAGCTCTAAGCTTTACTCATGGATCTTCAGAAACAATTGAGGGGATTGGAAAACAATTTGATAGTATTGTTGACTTGGTATCATATGAGGAGAATCATGATAAGTAGATGCTTCGTAAGCTTGTTATTTGCACACATGGATTTGTGTGAGTCGATTGTACATCAAGGTCTACCAGCATACTGAGTTCTGTTTACGTTACAGTCACAAGTGAACACAGTCACAAGTGAACCGGAAACAGCTTTTACTTTGAGTTCATGATGACGACATTGTGAGTGGTTTACATGGTAAGATAATGGTCGCTCTCCTGTTACTAGATCTAAGTGCGGCCTAAGACACTTGAATCGTGGAATGTTGTTGAGTCGCTTGTCGACACGTTTTGGCATCACAGACGGTGTACTTTCGTGGGATAACATCGTAACTGTGAGACAGATTTTAGAGGGCCACTGTCGATGGTACTGAGTCCAATCCTATCAAATTGGACATTGGCATACCACAGGGTTCATTTTTTTTGTTTTTTGTTTGTTTTTGTTTTCAATACGTCTACTCAGTAGCTACTGCTTGACGGTAACAATTTTTTTTTTGCTGTTGCTGCCAGATGTCTTGGACAATTCTGTGCAAAATTCTGTCCCTCAGTACTAACATGGAATTGTTTATAAAAGTTACTGTTTTATCGTAAACTCATTTCAGAGAAGAACCTTTTAAGCTATGTTCTGATTTGTTGAGATTTACTTTAAAGTTATTAAGGCTTTATCTTTTCCAAGTTTGTCCTGAAGTGATTATGTAGTATATTTTTATCACTTTTGTGACTTATGCCCATATGTGTGAAAAATTATCTGTTAACAAACAATCGCTTTAATAACTTCCACCAATGACAGTTACCTCTCAATACCTGTCTTAACTAAATACACTTAGCATTAAATTAAAAACACACATCAAGTAATTATTTGAGATTCTGCAGCTATTGCTGCTCTAACCCTTAGGTAATGTACTACTCATATCTGCAGGTAGAGTTTAGAAACTTACTTTTTGTCTACTTTTTTATTTTTCTTGTCATAGGTTATATCAGCGAGGAAAGGTGAATTTGAAACAGGCTTTGAGAGAGGAGGGCAGACCAGAGAACACACCATGTTGGCAAAAACGGCCGGAGTCAAACATCTAGTTGTCCTAGTGAACAAAATGGATGACCAAACCGTTAACTGGTCCGAAGAGAGGTAAGGGATTGCCGTTTTGCCTCTCACTTTAAGCCATGTTGTGTATTCCAATATAAAGATGCACTAAGCAATGCCTGTCATGACGGCATAAATCGTCTTCTTCAGTTTTTGACAGGTACCCTACAATCACATTATTACGATGAGGTTCTTCTTTTGCACAGGAATTACCTCTTTGGCCAAAAAGAATTAGCAAAAAGATTTTTTTTTTAAATTTTACAAACAAGCATTGTTAACCTTTCTCCGTGTGTGTAAGTCGTCAATGTGCTGTTGTCAAGCAAGATTTATCGATGAGCTAAGTATTATTATTATTATTATTATTATTACCCCGTTATTTATATAGCGCATAATCCAGAAGTTCTATGCGCTTTGTACTTAACCCTGGTCATTGGTAACTTGTCACACCTACACACCAAAGTGTGCACAATTCAAACAATCTCTCCTGGGGCACCACAGTGCACCACAGCCACGTGTCCCCTGGCGGACTTCCCATAGGGTGCAGCCACAAACCGGCGCACGCAACTATATTTACAAGTCACCTCGCAAGTCCCCATTTATACACCTGGGTGAAGAGAGGCAATGGAGATAGAGTGCCTTGCCCAAGGACACAACGCAATGATCTGGCCAGGGCTCGAACCTGTTATCCTTAGATCACAAGTCCACTGCCTTAACCACTTGACCACAGCGCCCTCACGTATGTCGGCTAACTTGTCAAATGTTGTCTTTTCTCTACAGATTTGAAGAGTGTAAAGAAAAGCTGCTTCCTTTTATGAGGAAAGTCGGTTTCCACACCAAGAAGGATTTATATTTCATTCCCGTATCAGGCATCACAGGAGCTAACTTAAAGGTTCCATCCACAGAATGCCCTTGGTACAAGTAAGCTGGACTTATGATCATTTCAATATCATTTATAGAGCTACAAAGAAAACATATTTATATAGTCATATTTTACCTTTCCTTCCAACATGTCCTATCATGCAAGTTTTGTTGAAGCACTTCTTGGGACCAACTTTGTGGGTTGGGAATCCAAGATTTCTATAATGCAACATGTTATAGACTTGGGGTTCCATTTACTTGTATGTATTTTGAAAAAATATCTTAGAGAACAGAGAACAGGTCAAGAATGAAACTATTGTTGTTGAAAAACTTGACTGAATTAACCCCATCCCGCCCCCCCCCCCCTTGTCACAAGAAAAGAAACTCCCAGCAACACTTAAACAGAACAGTCCAAAAGGTTTGAGTGACATGAGTAAATAGTTTAGTCACTTTCATGGATGAACTTCAGCTGTTTAGAAAGTCAAAGATTCTCAAAGATTAGGAGAGGTTAATATGGGAAGTACAACCTGCACTGATAGCAGTGTTTTCATAGGTCTACAATTTGTCTACGAAGTTAAGTCTGTGGCTAAAAGTCATCCTTAAAAAGCTTCCTGATATTGAAATACTATTGAGGATTGATAAAGCGCAGACATATCCACCGATAACGGTGCTCAAGGCGCATGAAAATATTACCCTGGTCAACGATAACCTGTCAAAGGTAGAGACAATCCCTCAACATGACAGCAGCTAAACAGCTCCCAATTAACAGTTCATCTCACAGGTTCCCATTTATACACCTGCAGGGTGAAGCAGGGCAGTGGAGATAAAAGTGCCTTGCCCAAGGATACACCATACTTATCAGGCCAGGATTCAAACCTGCAAACCTTAGACCAAAAGTCCACTTCCCTTAACCACAACGTAATGATCCAGCCAGGACTCAAACCTGAAACCTTCGATCAAAAGTCCACTGCCCTTAACCACAACGTAATGATCCAGCCATCAAACCTGAAACCTTAGATCAAAAGTCCACTTTCCTTAACCACAACTTAATCCAGCCAGGACTCAAACCTGAAACCTTCGATCAAAAGTCCACTGCCCTTAACCACAACGTAATGATCCAGCCAGGACTCAAACCTGAAACCTTAGATCAAAAGTCCACTTTCCTTAACCACAACTTAATGATCTGTCCAGGACTCAATCCTGCAAACCGTAGATCAAAAGTCCACTTCCCTTAACCACAACATAATGATCTGTCCAGGACTCAAACCTGGAACACAATAATGTAATGATCCAGCCAGGACTCAAACCTGCAAACCGTAGATCAAAAGTCCACTGCCCTTAACCACAACGTAATGATCTGTCCAGGACTC
>KN892322.1:0-13897 GCA_000934455.1 Apostichopus parvimensis
AGGTCATGTCTTAGAACAGACAGGGGGGTAAGGCAAACTCCAAAATGGATTAGCATTCACCAATCGAAGTGGGATATTTTTATAAATTTAGTATAATGAATTGCAGTAAATTAATACCTTTTATTGATTTCTACTCAACCAATTACCGCCACAGAAACAAAACAATAAGAAAACACGCAATTAATTGATATCATAGCTTGTACGTCTTGTTATTGTCTTTACAATATGAAAAAAAAACATACAACAAAATCATATATATGAAGAGGAATGCAAATGACCTACAAGTAATCATAAAATTCATGTGCATATGAGACCGTCGTAGATACATGATTAATGAGATAGGGAGGGGTGGGGGTACAGAAAAACAGGTTTGAAAACTGTAATTACCCTTTGCTAACCTTTGACCTGAAACAATACACATTACAGGCTCACCCAAATATGACTTCAATGACCCTTTTTTTGAGATGTTTACGAACAAAAGGGGCTAGGGGTGGGGGTCATACATACTGATATCATATACCAGTGTGATACTTTTTAGAACTAACCCAAGATAGAACCTGGGCACAAAACTATTTAACTGAACCACTGATCCCGCGGCCCTTGCATTGAGACTGTGACTGTATGATCCTCTTCAAATGTGTATTACATGTCCATTGGGATTGAATGCTTTGACTAACAATGGATAACCCCAAATCTCAAAAAATCCAAGATAAACAGACTCAATCCTATAAATCCATCTTTAAGAGTCATACACACTTGGGCAAAGAATTTCATGTCAAGAAATTATGTTCCTTTTGACAAATTTATGAATGGACATTGTTGTCCCCATAACAGCCTTTTTCGACAATACAAAATCACGTAATGCAAAATAATTTATCAGACAAACCTTCTTATTCTCATATTTTTCAACTGTCAAGTGATGAGAATCCACCTCAAACTGCACAGAGAGTGAAACTAGAGAGCTAAATGATCAGCTAACATTCAGGAGGATGGGGGGGGGGGGGGGGGGGAGCTCTGGTACACAGACAGGCCGAACACACCACAAGCTGACGCAAACAGTGCGAACATTGATGATTTAATGTCACAACAACTGCGATGCATTAACACAACAAGTATTGACAGCTTCTCACTTCCGTGATGAAATGTTAATCACAAAAGCTTTTATTCAGTGCAGCAAATGACGACCACCTTAGAAATCTCCTGTAGGTTTTTGGACGATAATTTACTTTCAACTGATACAAAGATCTGTTCCATAGCAGGTTATTACTGATCCCTCCAAAAGAAAGTATCTTTCAACGAGAGAGCAAGATAAATGTGTTCTTCGAGATATTCTTGCAGTCGATAACGACTTAAAAAAGGATGAATTTAGGCACAAAATTAATTCTGATATTTTGAAGACCGTTGAGTAAAAAAACTACTCTCAGTGCAGGTTGTATTTCTATACCTCTTTTAATGTTTGAAAAAATGAAACTTAAAATATCTGAGGTTCATCAATTAAAGTGACTGGATTATAAAGCCTTATTCACAAACCATTTGGTCAGTTCCTCAAATACAATCATAAAAACATCAATGGGAAAAACGATTCTATCGTCTAAAATGGCTTGTTTGAAATGCATTTCAAAATTGTCATGGATGAATGGTGTCGAATGTCGTCCAAGGGGTGATCTATTCGATTATATGAAGTTAAGAGAATTTGTGAAACAATGGCAGAAACAAAATAGGTACCAAGTCTGTTGACTGTAGGAGGGTATAAAGGAGTATTCTTTTCTTTATATTTCTAGTCACATTGTTTCACACACTGACTCTGTTTCAAGTTGACTTTGCAGTCACAGTTTGAACATACGTTAAGCCCATTGAGTAATGCAATGTCAGCCCATGCTGTATAGTATTGGATGGACAGCTACCATTACCAGTTGTTCCATGTTGCCTTTGTACTACATTAAGTGACCTCTGCGTATGACCACCACGCCACCAGACTCCTAGAGTGTAGAATCTATGATTCTCATGTGGGTGAAATAAATCAGAGTGCTTCTGTAACATGGACCCTTCAGCTGTTCTTAACAGCCATTGATGGATCACATGTTAGACTGTGGTATTAAAACTCGGAGAAGCATTTATCCAGTAACTAATGGATCACATGCTAGACTGTGGTAATAAAACTCAGAGAATCATTTATCCAGCATCGCATAGCAAAATGCTATACAGTATGGTCAAGTTGCTATACATGTGTAGAGACGTGTAGCGGTTAACTATGCAGGAACTATTCAACGAGAGATGAAGTTCAGAGACGTCGAAAATGCTACTCAGATTTGGATCGCTTAATCGTTCCCTTACACTGTAACCTCAATCTGTTCACCATAATGACGTCATAATGACATCATAACTCACCACCGTGGAATATGGTGTCATGACAGACAATAGTCAGAAAGGATAGGAAACAATGACATAGTTGTTATCAAAAATTGTTATATGGCCTGCTTCTACAAACTTTAATTAAGGCTAATTTAAGAAAAAAATGAATCACCACAATCAATCTGTTTTCATTTGGTTTGATGAAACACATATAAGAAACCAAAGTTCTGAATGTCATCAAAAATACCTAGTACCCTAGATGAAAATGTAAACACATATACAGTATCTCACAGCTAATCATGGTTAACACTTTGGCCAGAGTTTAGTTCAGTGGATGTTACTGTAAATCCAAACTTCAGATTCCATTCCAGAGATCTATTAATTCCTTGAGCAGTTCCACATCTCATTCATAGCCCCTATAAATGAAACCAAAATTGACAAAATTAAAAGAAAAATCATAATTATCAGTTTTGTTTAAACAAGATACCAGCACAACATTAAGTTATAATACATGTCACTAATTAAAATTAACTTTACTCAGACAAAAATTTCTAGATCTAGCATTACTATAGGAGATTTGACGTCTTTACTTTTCAGCAACTATTACTTCACAGTTTAAGTACATCAATTCAGAATTTAATTCAAAGTTATTGTCAAATTTTAAATATAGCCTTATTGATAAGGATGAATCAAACAGTTTGACACAGGTTCATGTGTTTAAATGTCAGTTTTTACCTTCTTTTTTCCACAGGGAGTGTTACCTATATCCAACGTAAAGTTTTCACAATCACATTTTAAGGCTGGAAATTTGATTTGTTCAGATAAATCGAGACCTGACTAAGTGATTTCTTTCCCCATGTCCCCGATTTTGAAAAATTTGGGTCTCACATGTAAGTTGAAATATGGCATATTAACTGCAGAATTACAATTCCAAAATTTTACAGTAAATTTGACTGGTTATTTTTGAAAGTTTGAAGCTAGAAACAATTTGTGAAATTGTACAAATTCCTTGTTAAGCAAGTAAGTGGGAGTTGTTCTTGCTTATAGCTATTATTTCAATAAAAAACCGAGGAGAGAATAAGCTGACAAAACTACTAATCAAATTACAAAGCCCTAAGATGATGGTATTGTTAGCAGACCGGACCATTTCCATCCTGTAAATCTTCAATGAGGGCCAACAGATTGAATTCAAGACTCAAAGCCTCTCCATTATGAAAACGACCTTATCCCTAACTGTTTTTATTGGGGAGGGGGGGGGGGCACTAATGTGTAGTAAATAATCACGCCATTATGACGATTTTAGGTTTTTACTAAATTTTGGGTCAATTTATGGAGATTGAGTCTGCAAAAGTTCAAACAAAACCAAGTGTGTCCTGTCTTTTATAAACAAAACAGTGAATAGAGTCTTGGGCCTGCGTGTGCGAGCAGACACAGACATTAATGTAACGGTGCTAGGCATAGTGATTGCTGAATTCTGATTTACGTTAACCCTTGACAGTACACTAACTGTTACACAATCAAGGCAAATCTGTTTAATTGAAGTTTTCATTATTTACTACACAACAGCACCAAGAAAGGATTGGTTTGGACCATTTAAGGTTGGATGCTTCATTCTACTTACTCAACCATGTGTGCTAGATCCCAACTGGTCTCCGACGATACGGGCGGCTCCACTCTGACACCGTCCTTATTTATGACAACTACTTCATACTGTAAAAAAGCAAGAACAATGTGATATAATACAATATAATAACTCCGACTGGTTAACAGATAATCTCTATTGACATTGATTCAGAATTATTGCAGCTACTGCAAGCTTCAAGTTTTGACTCTGTGCCGAACATACCTTAGCTTGCATGTAGCGAAATTATATCAATCTGGCTGGTTCTTTACATACAGTAGGTTAGCATTGACATAATCTGTAAATATGAACACTTCGTTTCACTTCACCATTCCTCATTTTCAAATGGACTCTTTTCTACAGGCGACCTTTGTAGGACAGGCTACATCATGTGACCTACCTTGTTAAATGATCGGGCATCGCGGTAAAAGAGAACTCTCATGCAATGGTTTATTAAGTCCTTAGCTTCGGCCTCTGTCATGTTCGGGTTCTTTTCGACTGCATCTCTCATCATAGGCTAAAATGAAATGAAACAAGACCAGTGACTGACTGTGGTCAAGAGCAACTGTTAGGGCTTTGCAAATATGAGTGAAAGAAGATCAAAATGAGACAGAAAGCAAAGCTCAAGTGAAATAATGTACTGTAAACCAAAACAGGGCGGTTGTCTTGTTGACTTTTTGAAAGATTACAGCAATGAAGTTAGTGACCATATTGAAAATATACAAAACTGCTGTGGCACTCCTTGATTGTACATACCTACTACCTGGTACTGCTGGGGATAACTGATCCAGTATTACATAGCAACATGATATTCAAGTTTAGCCATTTGCTACACAGATGCAAACATACTGAACATGTCAAAAGCACTAAGTAATTCCTTAAAATGGTAAAGAAAAGTGACACACAAATTTCATAAACTGTTACAACACCTCACGAAAAGAGTTCGATACTTGCAGTTTTGAATATCCAGTCTGTATTTGTGACCCAAAGACATGATTTACAGTTTTCAAAGTTGGCACATAACTAATAAAATTCCATTAGACTGGTTTTAATACTGTACTTCCTGTTACCTGTTAGCATTCACTTGCAACTTGCTGATTTTCATCTCAGGGAATGGTTTGTACTGTAATTATTAGCACTACAGCACCTTTCATATTTGTCAATTTAATTAAATCTCAATTAAATGCCAAACATAGAAAGGTTACTTGAAATGAACTAAAAACAAAACTACAAACAGAAGTCAAAACTCAAAGAAACTTGTGAGGCTGGAAATGCTTGGAATTTATAACGATCAAAGATACCTTTTTGAGAAACAGAGCAAAGGAGGCTGGGAGGAGGATAATACTGAGCAGTAATCATATCAGAAACAGTATACCGAGGAAAGTCAAGGTGTCATCCCAAACAGTTTTCTTTTTCCTTTTGACTATAGAATTTGCTTCCTCTCACAAGGATGTAAAATTTACAGGTTGCATCAAAAACAATCTTAGAATTTGCCTCAATCATATTATCTCACTACTTGTTCCGTACTAATTTCCTTGTGATTTCAAATTTATTTACTGTTTGTCGTTCTTGTGTGGTTACATTTCTTTGTCATCGAAATGATCGCAATAAATTTGAAAATGAATGAACTGAAATAAAGAAATTTGCCATGAAAGTGTTGTCGGCCTATACTAAGTGTCGTAATCTGACTACAATGGAATACATAAAACAAACAAAAAACAAAGTAATTTGTGCGATCTAGCATACTTGCTTAGCCAAAGATTACAGCCAGAATGATGACATTTTGATGTATGTTATATGAGCAAACATAATTTGACATAACATGTTACTTACCAAGGCTATGTATGCTCCAAACCCATTTGCAACTGTGGCTGACTCATAAGCTGATCCTATTTTGTCAACATAACCTAAAAAGCTGAAACAAGGAAGGAATGAGAATGAGAATGAGATGCGAAGAACCGCATTGCTGCATACACGATATTGTTTAGCATTAGTTTTTATATTGTTCATCACAGAACACCTTCCAAAATGTCAGTAAAATATATCCTTTAACAAATGGTTGAAATTAAAACTAACAATCTGTGTGACCAATAGGGTAACTTAGCTCGTTAGGTATATTTCTGCAATATTGTGCTAACTTTAAGCCATGAATGGAGTTGTTCACTTCTTACTGTAGCACTAAATTCACAAACATGTTTGTTCTGTCATTTTTAGCTCTGGGTCCAAACACTAACCTTTCTCCTTTGTAGAATCCACCGATGGCTACAACATTCCAGAGTGGGTTGAACTTTGACCTTCTATTGTACATTACCCTTGTGAGCCAAGAGAATAAAGACTTAGGTGAGTAACCATGACCATCATCCAGACACTCATCCTCGATGCTGTGAAGATAAACAACGAATAAACTCAAAACTTTATGTATGAACTATGAACTCTTCTGTTAGTAATACTGTAGACCATACAGACACTATATGACACCCAATAAAATGAACAAATTTCAGAAGTGTTATGGCTCTGGGAGTGGACAGGGCGAAAAAGATGGGAGCAACTGCAAACCAACGTTGCGGACGTTGCAATTCTCTGAACTGAACTCCCTGAACCTGAGATTGCTGAATTCCTTAATGCACTGAAAAGTGGATTAACCCAGGAAGCTACATCTCCATGCCTAACTGAATAAGTTGTGTATTAATGGTAAAATACTGTATACATGGGTCTAAAATGGAATCAGAAATATTACTACTGTAGTCGGTTGAATAGTCAATCAAAATAAACAGTGGTAAAGCTTGTTAACTATGATACCACACATTCTTCAGACATAGAATTTACCCTAACAACTGAAAAATTTGGTACAAACTCAATGTTCTTCAATAAAATTTTCAACCCTAATACACCAAAAACAAGAGAGAAGAAAATAGAGAGAGTTGGATTCTTTATAATGTGGCTATCCAAATGTCTCATATCTGACTGAATTTCCCTTTTGTATTTACGTTGTTCCATATGTCCACCTTTGAACTTCACCCACAATGACTAATATTTTAATAAGATACTTAATTAAAATGTTTTCACATGCTGACTGCTAACAATTGGCATCAAGGTATCCTTATCAAATGTGAAAAGTATCCAAAATGACTTTCTTTATGGTGTTTATCTATAAGTTTTCCATATCTTGAAAGACTCTTATCGGGACCTGCTGAACAATTGAAAAGCATACAAGTAAAACCCAAAGTGCTATGTTTACTCACATTTTCTGTTCAAGGACGTCATTTAAGAACTGATAGTCTGCATAATCTCCTGCGACAGCTATGCCTGTGCTATTGTTTACCGCTTTTACTCTGGACAAGTTGCGAAACCTTGCTAGAGAACCATAAGATCCCAGCATATCAGCTGCAAGAATGACTCCATCGTTGTATTTCACACCAAGGACAGAAGTACCAGTCACAGATGGGTATCTGTTGATATAGTTGAAATAATATCAGTGTAAGTTAAACAAAAGAGCGAACTAATGTAAGTTCTGTAACTCTATATCCTTACCTCAAGATTACATTCATTTCTACCATGCATCAGCTGCAATATTGTCTGATTATGCAATCAATAAAACACCTGTCTAAGCATGTGGTCTGTAAACATTTGACTAGTAACAAGGAAAATCAGAAAAGATCAACAAGATTTGGTAAAGTTGAAATGATTTAAATATGACAAAGCAAGAAAAAGTGTTCAAAAACATGTTGCCTGACGATGTATATTTTGTTAAGAATATTTTTGTTATTACATTTATCTCTGAAAGCATATTTTAACTCATATGTGTATTCAATATTGATTTCAAACGAATTGGTCTTGATACCATATTTTTAATGCAGCAGATGTTGCAGCGCAATTTGAAATTGTTATGAATGTACCACAGCAGTATTCATAGTAAGCCAAACTAGAACAAACAAACAAGTCTGACATGTCTTTCACAACACTTCTTAAGAGGATGCACACAGTCAATTTCAGATGTATTCTATCATTTCAGTGAACTACTGTATGTTATTAGTGTCAAGGATACAGTAATAGGCCGGTAAGGTAGGAATGCACAATCTAACCTAGGGATCTACAGTAAAGGCAGGTCAAGACTAGTTTGACCAAGTTCTATTAACCTACGGTAGGCCTAACAGTTAAAAATTCTTTTATTATTGACTATAAGAAAAAAAAACTACACTCATTTAGAATCTGTACCATTCGACTTCCCGACTAACCCTATTCCCTACTTCCTAACCCTTTAATTCATTCCAGCAAATCATTCACGCGATGCACCTATTCACTGACTGTTATTATATTGAGCACATGTTCAGCCGGATTATACAGTTGTTATTCTGCCGATTCGAAGTAAGCTTTCCCATTCATATGGTACGGATTCTAAAGTTAGGCCAAAAAAACGATATATGTTTAACTAAATGATGTTGAATATTATATAGAAACACAGGCATGTGTAAGCATGACATTGCTTCCGGCAATTTTCTTTTCATGTGAAGTTTAATGTTGTCGCGGAACCGGTCTCAGTCATTGGTTCCTACAGCACACAGCAAATAGGTTAGGCCTAGCCAAAGTTATGGTGCTCTAGTTGTCTGTACAATTCTCTCCTCATCTGAAGGTATTTACATTTCGTACGGTGGTATGTTTAAACCGCTTCTTATTCTTTTTCTTTAACCATGCGTCCTGCAAAAGAAAGATCACAACCCGGTCTTACGATTCTGATTACCCTAGGCTAGGCCTAACATTAGTGTTTGTGCTGACTAATGACGTTAGGCCTTACGTTAACTTAGCATATCAAATTGCTTAGGCCTACATTCGGACGTTGGCTAGGCTCTACATAGCATAATTTCAAAGCATCGCTTACAAAGTGCGTTTGACTGGGTCCTTTTGATAGGTCGTGTTACTACCAGGAGGATCATAAAAAGCTCCCGGTGATGGTCCGTGAGACCATATTTTAGTGGAGAACCCGGAAAACGAATCGAACGACATCTTTTTACAGCCTACGTTCAATGACAATGACTACGCGTGAAACAACTTGAAGGTAATATACTTGGAACGCCAAAAAAATAACAAGAAAAAATAATCTACATAGCCGATATACATAACTGTACTGTCTTTTCTCGCAGGATAGCAGTTCCTTTGTTCAAAGGGACTTTGAAACTATAGCCTATTCGTCTCGGAATCAGTTCTTGGCGAGTCTACCCAAAATTAGTGTCTCGTTTCAGGATGTAGAAATGGTAGTTCATTATAATAACTTGCTGCTGTTAATCTAAACTGAGAAGTGATCGAAAACAGGCACTGAGTGGGTTCATTTTGCAGGAATCGTTTTCGTGTGTACAGAATACAGATTTTTGCACGTTCATCAAACTTTGCATAAGGAATATTCCGTTGGCAGTAGTTAATCGCTTCATAAAAAATGCTCAATATTATATGCATCTTAACGTTAAACAACAACCTCTACTAAATTTGTGTGGCGAAGATATATTTATTTTTTCAAATATAGTGGTTGGTATTTGTTTAATGCATCTGACAACAGCAAAGTGTATCATGTTATCACGGCAATTCATCCGAAAATGCTTGTGTATGCCTTTACTATTTAACTGCATTATTCACAGAGGAAAATAATATTTCTACCAAAAAGTTGCAGTCTGACGAATCTCTAAATACAGAGAATCTGGGCAGCTAAGCAAACATTCCAAATGTACCATGTTTGAAAGTTAAATCACCAAGAAGATTGTTATAGGACAGTAAAGTATTTGAAGAATATTTACCGTTCAATCATCGATTAACAGCTGTGATACACTCCGGGGAAGAATCAATGCATAGCCAGTCAAAAAATGTTACATTAAATCAACCATATCTTGAGTTACGGACACTAACAGTGTTGATTTTTTCTTTCCATATAAGTGCCATACTTTCTGCCAAATTTAACAAATTCATTTCAGTGAAACGTCAATGTTGGACAAATATTTAGTAAGAGTGCAAAAGAACAGTACACGTATTATGTCGCATGGTATGAGTCCGAGAGAGAACGAATTCAAGGTCCTAAGCACGAGTACCATACGGTACGGTCTTTTGCATTAGTGTCAAAACAGCATTTTCAAAGTGCTTCGAGTAAGAGAAAGAGTAGATCTACAAATCTTAGACTAGGCATCTATAGGCGCACAGAATAGGGAAAATACAAATATGTGTTCGGACGTTAGAAGAAAGGATTGTAAGGACTCATAATTACGTTTGCTGTCTGACGAATCTTTCTGTAACTCTAACCACCGGCTGTTCATTGGTGCTAAAGAACTTCCCCTATATTTTCGCTTAAGTGAGTGCTTTAACCTGCACCCTACCCATCCGCATGTAAACAATGAAACACACTAATCTATGCAACTTATTCAATACCTGACTCACTCAATATCAGTCTGTTATATAGTTAGCCAACCGCACGTTAGACATATGTATCTCTTTTAACTTCGTATATTGTCAAGTTTTGTCAAATATCTATGGAGTAGTTTGAATCTGTAACAACTTGAGAAACTTTTATCCTAAAACCTAAGTTACTTAACTCATTCACAAGGCAGGGGGCAGGGAGGCAGAGTGCCCCACGGAAATTTTTGGGGTCGCGATGGGCGACGATGAAATATCAAAGGGAGTCAAAAAGCAAATTGGGGGGGGGGGGTCAAACAACGAATACAATGTAATAAACGGTCACCTCAAAAAAAGGAAAGGGGGTGTCCCCTCCCCCTTTTACCCATCCACCCAGTACGGCGATCCACCGTATGTGCCTGGTAATGGGGACAGATATTTGACTTTGCCCCACTTCACGAAAAACCTGGCTACGCCCCTGGTCATTTAGAATCGCCGTCAGTTTCAATTCCTTCTTCAACACCAACCCCACCTTCCCCAATTTGAAAATAAAATCAACGCAGATTGGTTAATATAGCTTTGATTTTGGAAACGCCACCTTCTGACTAGTCTTTAGTCTCGGCCAGCAGTCTTTGTCAGGTTGTAGTGAGTACTGTAGCCGTTCAGTATCGACTGAAGGAAGAAATATTATCAGGGCGCAAAAAAACAGAAATCGTTGCTCTAGATCGTTGCAGTGAAAGAAGATAAGGCTACATTAATGCTATAGTTGCCAGGTTGTGAACAAGACAAATTCTAATAAACCCTCACTTCTGTCTTTTGCTCGCATTTGCGTCTGTTTTGAACCCACATTTTTTAAATTATATTGTAGATACTTGTTACATTATGTTATGCTTATATGCCGTTAATATACTTTCGTTGCAGAGGCCAAAAAGTCTTAATGTTTGATGGATGTGCATTGTTTTTGAATGATGCGATGGAAATTGCTTAATCCGTATATCTCTTTCTCACTGATGGCAGTACATGTATCGGATTCCCACACATATATTTCATTCAATTCACAGCAAGTTTCCGGTTTTTAATTAAATATGAATTATAATTTTAATTTAAAAGACACTTATGTGCAGATTCCTTTTTTTCTTACTCTTACTCTTCCTGTTTTGTTTTTACTTTATAAATGTGATAGAGATGCCCTGATTAATAACCCCTTACAGGTAGAACCCCTTACAGGTAGAACAGGTAGAAAAACTAGAATAAGGTAAATACAAGTTACTAGAGTGATACCAAAATGTTTGAACGAAGTTTTAAAGAAAAATCACTCAAGAAAGAACCTGGGCACGAAAAACCTAAAACCAACTTGAACGACTGATCCGCTCTTAAGCCCAAACTCCTTGCATCCAGACTGTGACTGTGTGATCATCGTCAGGTGTGTATTACGATTCCCCAACAAAGGGAACATAATACTACACATGATCTTAGCCAAAAGACCGAGCATAAGTTTAAAAGCATCATAGCGCCACTAATGTAGCGCCACCAATTGTGATTTGTTTGAACCAGGATAGTTGCCAAACGGTATACAAAACGTTGTTTTTATCGTGTAAGATGAAGATAACGGTTTAATATATCTGAATGAATGGAAAGAAATTTAATCGGTGTTTTATGGGAACGTCACTTTTAATTTATGTAACACAAAATATTTAATAGGTGACATATTTACGAAACCGCGTTTGAAAGACACAATTTCACCCAAATTTCAGTCGAAGTATAAAATTTGATTTTTGTATTCAATATTTACTTCGTTGTCTGTCTCATATTACTGCATATGCTTCCCTATTATTCCATGCTATGATACACTAGGCATTCTCAATAAATGTTCTGTACTAGTGTCAGTGGAGAGAAAAAAAGGTTGGAGCAACGACCAAAGAGTAAACTTAAATATACGGGCAGCATATTGATTACCCAGTTAAGCTGATATGGAGTTAGTAAGGTTGGGAATATTCCCTTTATTTAATTAAAACCGTGTCCGTCGGTCTAAACCTACATATGACATGTAGTTTAGCAAAGGATTGGAATACAATGCTTAGATGGTTACTCTGTCTATTCGTAATACGGACTATCTCGATGTACTTCTGGACTTGAACCCTGTGAATACAAAAAAAGCGTTAGTGATGTTGGGGTTGCGTCTATGAATATTATACTATACGATAGAGTCATTGTTGCGAGATTGCCAGACCAATGTTTGACCTGTTTAATTGAATGAATTTATGTTTGTGTATGTACGTATATTAGATCCTCCTGCAAGCAGGAACTCGCGAGGAAGCCTCATTGGCTTATGAAAGCCGCAAGCTGACCGAAATCAGTCTCTTACATTCATATTTAACGTCCATGATTATGAATTGTTAATTGTCAACAACTCTGTAACTGGACGACATACATTAATCTGGGAGTGACTCGAACCGGGGACCTTATGATTGAAAGGCACCGGCGCTAACCACTGAGCTAACACTCCACTTTAGACAGAATTAGTCTTGATATTGTTAAGCTTGAGAATAACGAAAAAGTTGACTGCTATAGTTATGTCTCTATTGTAGCTATTCTGGCGTCAGTTCCTCGGCGGAGGCCGAAATGTTAATCTATTGTTTTAGAAATTCTACTTACACAACCACGTTTCTTTTATCTGTGAACTTCATATTTAATAACAGAGCACCATCGGATGGCATTCAACATAATTTGTTCTTGGTAAAGTTGTACTATTTTTTAAATATGTTATCTAAAGCCATAACAGTCTTATATTTTCTCATTGTTTTCTTTTAGTTGCATCTCAGGGATTTGACATAATTGACTGTGTATTAGACTATACACCAGTTAGCTAATTAAAGAGTCATTTTTCAAACATTAAAAGTGATAAAACAAATGCAAGCTGGACTGAAAGCAGCGTTTGTTTTATCGGTCTAAAACATATCCAAAATTTATTTTGCAAAGTCAACCTTTAAATGACATTTGAATGTAAGCAGACCTATTTTAGTACCTGAGGCGCTACGATTGAAGTGTTTACCAGATTCCCTATAGTAAAAGTCAAAATGTTGCAAATTTCGGTTGTCTCAAGGAAGCGTAATTGAATGAATTACTGACAAAGGATTACTGGTAAAGAATTTTTTTATCGGAGTCTCAAAGTTGTCATGAAAACGTACTAACTGAGCATGATATCATATTATGATTCAGAATGTGGTGAATATATTGAATTGTTTACTAATGATGATCTGTCGCTAAGGAATAATGACCGTTAACTTAGTTCATCAAATATGGAACATGGTTTCTATGCAACATTGAACTCAACGAAATATGAATGTCACTGAACTAGATATTAAATGATAGAGATATGAGCAAGCTGAAGTTTTGAGGTAAACTGTAATATCTTCACATTAAAGGTGCATATGTTCATGTTTTGCCTATCTGTTTGCGATTTCCTTGCTATAGTGTGGATGAGTTGAACAGGGTGGATACGGACGTTTTTTGTTGTTGTGATAATAAAGAACAATGATTAACATGACAACGGAC